>CANXME010001220.1:0-45917 GCA_948144175.1 Closterium sp. NIES-65 | reverse complement strand
CTAGCTGTGCAAAATAAAAAGAACAAGGGCCTAGCGTGTGCAAAATAAAAAGAACAAGGGCTAGCGTGTGCAAAATGCAAGAACAAGGCCTAGCGTGTGCAAAATAAAAGAACAGGGGCCTAGCATGTGCAAAATAGCAAGAACAAGGGCCTAGCGTGTGCAAAATAAAAGAACAAGGGCCTAGCGTGTGCAAAATAAAAAGAACAAGGGCCTAGCGTGTGCAAAATTGAAAGAACAAGGCCTAGCGTGTGCAAAATTGCAAGAACAAGGGCCTAGCGTGTGCAAAATAAAAAGAACAAGGGCCTAGTGTATGCAAAATAGCAAGAACAAGGGCCTAGCGTGTGCAAAATAAAAGAACAAGGGCCTAGCGTGTGCAAAATAAAAAGAGAACAAGGGCCTAGCGTGTGCAAAATAAAAAGAACAAGGGCCTAGCGTGTGCAAAATTGCAAGAACAAGGGCCTAGCGTGTGCAAAATAAAAAGAACAAGGGCATAGCGTATGCAAAATAGCAAGAACAAGGGGCCTAGCGTGTGCAAAATAAAAAGAACAAGGGCCTAGCGTGTGCAAAATAAAAAGAACAAGGGCCTAGCGTGTGCAAAATTGCAAGAACAAGGGCCTAGCGTGTGCAAAATTGCAAGAACAAGGGCCTAGCGAGTGCAAAATAGCAAGAGCAAGGGCCTAGCGTGTGCAAAATAAAAGAACAAGGGCATAGCGTGTGCAAAATAGCAAGAACAAGGGCCTAGCGTGTGCAAAATAAAAAGAACAAGGGCCTAGCATGTGCAAAATAAAAAGAACAAGGGCCTAGCGTATGCAAAATAAAAAGAACAAGGGCCTAGCGTATGCAAAAAAAAAGAACAAGGGCCTAGCATGTGCAAAATAAAAAGAACAAGGGCCTATCGTTGCAAAAATAAAAGAACAAGGGCCTAGCGTGTGCAAATAAAAAGAACAAGGGTCTAGCATGTGCAAAATTGCAAGAACAAGGGCCTAGCGTGTGCAAAATAGCAAGAACAAGGGCTAGCGTGTGCAAAATAAAAAGAACAAGGGCCTAGCGTGTGCAAAATAAAAAGAACAAGGGCCTAGCGTGTGCAAAATTGAAAGAACAAGGGCCTAGCGTGTGCAAAATATAAAGAACAAGGGCCTAGCGTATGCAAAATAAAAAGAACAAGGGCCTAGCGTGTGCAAAATAAAAAGAACAAGGGCCTAGCGTGTGCAAAATAAAAAGAACAAGGGCCTAGCGTGTGCAAAATAAAAAGAACAAGGGCCTAGCGTATGCAAAATAAAAAGAACAAGGGCCTAGCGCATATAAAATAAAAAAAACAAGGGCCTAGCATGTGCAAAATAAAAAGAACAAGGGCCTAGCGTGTGCAAAATAAAAAGAACAAGGGCCTAGTGTGTGCAAAATTGAAAGAACAAGGGCCTAGCGTGTGCAAAAGTGCAAGAACAAGGGCCTAGCGTGTGCAAAATAAAAGAACAAGGGCCTAGCGTGTGCAAAATAAAGAACAAGGGCCTAGCGTGTGCAAAATAAAAAGAACAAGGGCCTAGCGCATGCAAAATAAAAAAAACAAGGGCCTAGCGTGTGCAAAATAAAAAGAACAAGGGCCTAGCGTGTGCAAAATAAAAAGAACAAGGGCCTAGCGTGTGCAAAATGAAAGAACAAGGGCCTAGCGTGTGCAAAATGCAAGAACAAGGGCCTAGCGTGTGCAAAAAAAAAAGAACAAGGGCCTAGCGTGTGCAAAATAAAAAGAACAAGGGCCTAGCGTTGCAAAATAAAAAGAACAAGGGCCTAGCGTGTGCAAAATAAAAAGAACAAGGGCCTAGCATGTGCAAATAAAAGAACAAGGGCCTAGCGTGTGCAAAATAAAAAGAACAAGGGCCTAGCGTGTGCAAAATAAAAAGAACAAGGGCCTAGCGTGTGCAAAATTGAAAGAACAAGGGCCTAGCATGTGCAAAATAAAAAGAACAAGGGCCTAGCGTGTGCAAAATAAAAAGACAAGGGCCTAGCGTGTGCAAAATAAAAAGAACAAGGGCCTAGCGTGTGCAAAATAAAAAGAACAAGGGCCTAGCGTGTGCAAAATTGAAAGAACAAGGGCCTAGGCGTGTGCAAAATAAAAGAACAAGGGCCTAGCGTGTGCAAAATAAAAAGAACAAGGGCCTAGCGTGTGCAAAATAAAAAGAACAAGGGCCTAGCGTGTGCAAAATAAAAAGAACAAGGGCCTAGCGTGTGCAAAATAAAAAGACAAGGGCCTAGCATGTGCAAAATTGCAAGAACAAGGGCCTAGCGTGTGCAAAATAAAAAGAACAAGGGCCTAAGTGTGCAAAATAGCAAAAACAAGGGCCTAGCGTGTGCAAAATAAAAAGAACAAGGGCCTAGCGTGTGCAAAATAAAAAGAACAAGGGCCTAGCGTGTGCAAAATTGCAAGAACAAGGGCCTAGCGTGTGCAAAATTGCAAGAACAAGGGCCTAGCGTGTGCAAAATTGCAAGAACAAGGGCCTAGCGAGTGCAAAATAGCAAGAACAAGGGCCTAGCGTGTGCAAAAAAAAAAGAACAAGGGCATAGCGTGTGCAAAATAGCAAGAACAAGGGCCTAGCGTGTGCAAAATAAAAAGAACAAGGGCCTAGCATGTGCAAAATAAAAAGAACAAGGGCCTAGCGTATGCAAAATAAAAAGAACAAGGGCCTAGCGTATGCAAAATAAAAAGAACAAGGGCCTAGCGTGTGCAAAATAAAAAGAACAAGGGCCTAGCGTGTGCAAAATAAAAAGAACAAGGGCCTAGCGTGTGCAAAATAAAAAAAACAAGGGTCTAGCATGTGCAAAATTGCAAGAACAAGGGCCTAGCGTGTGCAAAATAGCAAGAACAAGGGCCTAGCGTGTGCAAAATAAAAAGAACAAGGGCCTAGCGTGTGCAAAATAAAAAGAACAAGGGCCTAGCGTGTGCAAAATGAAAGAACAAGGGCCTAGCGTGTGCAAAATATAAGAACAAGGGCCTAGCGTATGCAAAATAAAAAGAACAAGGGCCTAGCGTATGCAAAATAAAAAGAACAAGGGCCTAGCGTGTGCAAAATAAAAAGAACAAGGGGCCTAGCATGTGCAAAATAAAAAGAACAAGGGCCTAGCGTATGCAAAATAAAAGAAACAAGGGCCTAGCGTATGCAAAATAAAAAGAACAAGGGCCTAGCGTGTGCAAAATAAAAAGAACAAGGGCCTATCGTGTGCAAAAATAAAAAGAACAAGGGCCTAGCGTGTGCAAAATAAAAAAAACAAGGGTCTAGCATGTGCAAAATTGCAAGAACAAGGGCCTAGCGTGTGCAAAATAGCAAGAACAAGGGCCTAGCGTGTGCAAAATAAAAAGAACAAGGGCCTAGCGTGTGCAAAATAAAAAGAACAAGGGCCTAGCGTGTGCAAAATTGAAAGAACAAGGGCCTAGCGTGTGCAAAATATAAAGAACAAGGGCCTAGCGTGTGCAAAATAAAAAGAACAAGGGCCTAGCGTGTGCAAAATAAAAAGAACAAGGGCCTAGCGTGTGCAAAAAAAAAGAACAAGGGCTAGCATGTGCAAAATAAAAAGAACAAGGGCCTAGCGTGTGCAAAATAAAAAGAACAAGGGCTAGTGCATATAAATTAAAAAAACAAGGGCCTAGCATGTGCAAAATAAAAAGAACAAGGGCCTAGCTGTGCAAAATAAAAAGAACAAGGGCCTAGCGTGTGCAAAAAAAAGAACAAGGGCCTAGCGTGTGCAAAAAGGCAAGAACAAGGGCCTAGCGTGTGCAAAATAAAAAGAACAAGGGCCTAGCGTGTGCAAAAAAAAAAGAACAAGGGCCTAGCGTATGCAAAATAAAAAGAACAAGGGCCTAGCGTGTGCAAAATAAAAAGAACAAGGGCCTAGCATGTGCAAAATAAAAAGAACAAGGGCCTAGAGTGTGCAAAATAAAAAGAACAAGGGCCTAGCGTGTGCAAAATAAAAAGAACAAGGGTCTAGCATGTGCAAAATTGCAAGAACAAGGGCCTAGCGTGTGCAAAATAAAAAGAACAAGGCATAGCGTGTGCAAAATAGCAAGAACAAGGGCCTAGCCTAGCGTGTGCAAAATAAAACGAACAAGGGCCTTAGCATGTGCAAAATATAAAGAACAAGGGCCTAGCGTGTGCAAAATGAAAGAACAAGGGCCCTAGCGTGTGCAAGATAAAAAGAACAAGGGCCTAGCGTGTGCAAAATAAAAAGAACAAGGGTCTAGCATGTGCAAAATTGCAAGAACAAGGGGCCTAGCGTGTGCAAAATAAAAAGAACAAGGGCATAGCGTGTGCAAAATAGCAAGATCAAGGGCCTAGCGTGTGCAAAATAAAAAGAACAAGGGCCTAGCGTGTGCAAAATAAAAAGAAGAAGGGCCTAGTGTGTGCAAAATTGAAAGAACAAGGGCCTAGCGTGTGCAAAATAAAATAAAACAAGGGCCTAGCGTATGCAAAATAAAAAGAACAAGGGCCTAGCGTGTGCAAAATAAAAAGAACAAGGGCCTAGCGTGTGCAAAATAAAAAGAACAAGGGCCTAGCATGTGCAAAATGCAAGAACAAGGCCTAGCGTGTGCAAAATAAAAAGAACAAGGGCATAGCGTATGCAAAATAAAAAAACAAGGGCCTAGCGTGTGCAAAATAAAAGAACAAGGGCCTAGCGTGTGCAAAATAAAAAGAACAAGGGCCTAGCGTGTGCAAAATTGCAAGAACAAGGCCTAGGCCTAGCGTGTGCAAAATTGCAAGAACAAGGGCCTAGCGTGTGCAAAATTGCAAGAACAAGGGCCTAGCGAGTGCAAAATAGCAAGAAGCAAGGGCCTAGCGTGTGCAAAAAAAAAAGAACAAGGGCTAGCGTGTGCAAAATAGCAAAGAACAGGGCCTAGCGTGTGCAAAATAAAAAGAACAAGGCCTAGCGTGTGCAAAATAAAAAGAACAAGGGCCTAGCGTATGCAAAATAAAAGAACAAGGCCTAGCGTATGCAAATAAAAAGAACAAGGGCCTAGCGTGTGCAAAATAAAAAGAACAAGGGCCTATCGTGTGCAAAAATAAAAAGAACAAGGGCCTAGCGTGTGCAAAATAAAAAAAACAAGGGTCTAGCATGTGCAAAATTGCAAGAACAAGGGCCTAGCGTGTGCAAATAGCAAGAACAAGGGCCTAGCGTGTGCAAAATAAAAGAACAAGGGCCTAGCGTGTGCAAAATAAAAAGAACAAGGGCCTAGCGTGTGCAAAATTGAAAGAACAAGGGCCTAGCGTGTGCAAAATATAAAGAACAAGGGCCTAGCGTATGCAAAATAAAAAGAACAAGGGCCTAGCGTATGCAAAAAAAAAAGAACAAGGCCCTAGCGTGTGCAAATAAAAAGAACAAGGGCCTAGCATGTGCAAAATAAAAAGAACAAGAGCCTAGCGTATGCAAAATAAAAAGAACAAGGGCCTAGTGCATATAGATTAAAAAAACAAGGGCCTAGCATGTGCAAAATAAAAAGAACAAGGGCCTAGCTGTGCAAAATAAAAAGAACAAGGGCCTAGCGTGTGCAAAATTGAAAGAACAAGGGCCTAGCGTGTGCAAAAGTGCAAGAACAAGGGCCTAGCGTGTGCAAAATAAAAAGAACAAGGGCCTAGCGTGTGCAAAAAAAAAAAGAACAAGGGCCTAGCGTATGCAAAATAAAAAGAACAAGGGCCTAGCGCATGCAAAATAAAAAGAACAAGGGCCTAGCATGTGCAAAATAAAAAGAACAAGGGCCTAGAGTGTGCAAAATAAAAAGAACAAGGGCCTAGCGTGTGCAAAATAAAAAGAACAAGGGTCTAGCATGTGCAAAATTGCAAGAACAAGGGCCTAGCGTGTGCAAAATAAAAAGAACAAGGGCATAGCGTGTGCAAAATAGCAAGAACAAGGGCCTAGCGTGTGCAAAATAAAAAGAACAAGGGCCTAGCTGTGCAAAATAAAAGAACAAGGGCCTAGCGTGTGCAAAATTGAATAGAACAAGGGCCTAGCGTGTGCAAAATAAAAGAACAAGGGCCTAGCGTATGCAAAATAAAAAGAACAAGGGCCTAGCGTATGCAAAATAAAAAGAACAAGGGCCTAGAGTGTGCAAAATAAAAAGAACAACGGGCCTAGCGTGTGCAAAATAAAAAGAACAAGGGTCTAGCATGTGCAAAATTGCAAGAACAAGGGCCTAGCGTGTGCACAATAAAAAGAACAAGGGCATAGCGTATGCAAAAATAGCAAGAACAAGGGTCCTAGCGTGTGCAAAATAAAAAGAGCAAGGGCCTAGCGTGTGCAAAATAAAAAGAACAAGGGCCTAGCGTGTGCAAAATTGAAAGAACAAGGGCCTAGCGTGTGCAAATAAAAAGAACAAGGCCTAGCGTATGCAAAATAAAAAGGAACAAGGGCCTAGCGTATGCAAAAATAAAAAGAACAAGGGCCTAGAGTGTGCAAAATAAAAAGAACAAGGCCTAGCGTGTGCAAAATAAAAAGAACAAGGGTCTAGCATGTGCAAAATTGCAAGAACAAGGGCCTAGCGTGTGCAAAATAAAAAGAACAAGGGCATAGCGTATGCAAAATAGCAAGAACAAGGGCCTAGCGTGTGCAAAATAAAAGAACAAGGGCCCTAGCGTGTGCAAAATAAAAAGAACAAGGGCCTAGCGTGTGCAAAATTGAAAGAACAAGGGCCCTAGCGTGTGCAGAATAAAAAGAACAAGGGCCTAGCGTATGCAAAATAAAAGAACAAGGGCCTAGCGTATGCAAAATAAAAAGAACAAGGGCCTAGAGTGTGCAAAATAAAAAGAACAAGGGCCTAGCGTGTGCAAAATAAAAGAACAAGGGTCTAGCATGTGCAAAATTGCAAGAACAAGGGCCTAGCGTGTGCAAAATAAAAGAACAAGGGCATAGCGTATGCAAAATAGCAAGAACAAGGGCCTAGCGTGTGCAAAATAAAAAGAACAAGAGCCTAGCGTGTGCAAAATAAAAAGAACAAGGGCCTAGCGTGTGCAAAATTGCAAGAACAAGGGCCTAGCGAGTGCAAAATAGCAAGAGCAAAGGCCTAGCGTGTGCAAAATAAAAAGAAGAAGGGCATAGCGTGTGCAAAATAGCAAGAACAAGGGCCTAGCGTGTGCATAATAAAAAGAACAAGGGCCTAGCATGTGCAAAATAAAAAGAACAAGGGCCTAGCGTATGCAAAATAAAAGGAACAAGGGCCTAGCGTATGCAAAATAAAAAGAACAAGGGCCTAGCATGTGCAAATAAAAGAACAAGGGCCTATCGTGTGCAAAAATAAAAAGAAACAAGGGCCCTAGCGTGTGCAAAATAAAAGAACAAGGGTCTAGCATGTGCAAAATTGCAAGAACAAGGGCCTAGCGTGTGCAAAATAGCAAGAACAGGGGCCTAGCGTGTGCAAAATAAAAAGAACAAGGGCCTAGCGTATGCAAAATATAAAGAACAAGGGCCTAGCGTGTGCAAAATTGAAAGAACAAGGGCCTAGCGTGTGCAAAATATAAAGAACAAGGGCCTAGCGTATGCAAAATAAAAAGAACAAGGGCCTAGCGTATGCAAAATAAAAGAACAAGGGCCTAGCGTGTGCAAAATAAAAAGAACAAGGGCCTATCGTGTGCAAAAATAAAAAGAACAAGGGCCTAGCGTGTGCAAAATATAAAGAACAAGGGTCTAGCATGTGCAAAATTGCAAGAACAAGGGCCTAGCGTGTGCAAAATAGCAAGAACAAGGGCCTAGCGTATGCAAAATAAAAAGAACAAGGGCCTAGCGTGTGCAAAATAAAAAGAACAAGGGCCTAGCGTGTGCAAAATTGAAAAAAACAAGGGCCTAGCGTGTGCAAAATATAAAGAACAAGGGCCTAGCGTATGCAAAATAAAAAGAACAAGGGCATAGCGTATGCAAAATAAAAAGAACAAGGGCCTAGCGTGTGCAAAATAAAAAGAACAAGGGCCTAGCATGTGCAAAATAAAAAGAAGAAGGGCCTAGTGTATGCAAAATAAAAAGAACAAGGGCCTAGTGCATATAGAATAAAAAAAACAAGGGCCTAGCATGTGCAAAATAAAAAGAACAAGGGCCTAGCTGTGCAAAATAAAAAGAACAAGGGCCTAGCGTGTGCAAAATTGAAAGAACAAGGGCCCTAGCGTGTGCAAAAGTGCAAGAACAAGGGCCTAGCGTGTGCAAAATAAAAGAACAAGGGCCTAGCTTGTGCAAAAAAAAAAAGAACAAGGGCCTAGCGTATGCAAAATAAAAAGAACAAGGGCCTAGCGCATGCAAAATAAAAAGAACAAGGGCCTAGCATGTGCAAAATAAAAAGAACAAGGGCCTAGAGTGTGCAAAATAAAAGAACAAGGGCCTAGCGTGTGCAAAATAAAAAGAACAAGGGTCTAGCATGTGCAAAATTGCAAGAACAAGGGCCCTAGCGTGTGCAAAATAAAAGAACAAGGGCATAGAGTGTGCAAAATAGCAAGAACAAGGGCCTAGCGTGTGCAAAATAAAAGAACAAGGGCCTAGCGTGTGCAAAATAAAAAGAACAAGGGCATAGCGTGTGCAAAATAGCAAGAACAAGGGCCTAGCGTGTGCAAAATAAAAAGAACAAGGGCCTAGCGTGCGCAAAATAAAAAGAACAAGGGCCTAGCATGTGCAAAATTGAAAGAACAAGGGCCTAGCGTGTGCAAAATAAAAAGAACAAGGGCCTAGCGTATGCAAAATAAAAAGAACAAGGGCCTAGCGTATACAAAATAAAAAGAACAAGGGCCTAGAGTGTGCAAAATTGCAAGAACAAGGGCCTAGCGTGTGCAAAATAAAAAGAACAAGGGTCTAGCATGTGCAAAATTGCAAGAACAAGGGCCTAGCGTGTGCAAAATTGCAAGAATAAGGGCATAGCGTATGCAAAATAGCAAGAACAAGGGCCTAGCGTGTGCAAAATAAAAAGAACAAGGGCCTAGCGTGTGCAAAATAAAAAGAACAAGGGCCTAGCGTGTGCAAAATTGCAAGAACAAGGGCCTAGCATGTGCAAAATTGCAAGAACAAGGGCCTAGCGAGTGCAAAATAGCAAGAGCAAGGGCCTAGCGTGTGCAAAATAAAAAGAACAAGGGCATAGCGTGTGCACAATAGCAAGAACAAGGGCCTAGCGTGTGCAAAATAAAAAGAACAAGGGCCTAGCATGTGCAAAATTAAAAGAACAAGGGCCTAGCGTATGCAAAATAAAAGAACAAGGGCCTAGCGTATGCAAAATAAAAAGAACAAGGCCTAGCATGTGCAAAATTAAAAGAACAAGGGCCTAGCGTATGCAAAATAAAAAGAACAAGGGCCCTAGCGTATGCAACATAAAAAGAACAAGGGCCTAGCGTATGCAAAAGTGCAAGAACAAGGGCCTAGCGTGTGCAAAATAAAAAGAACAAGGGCCTAGCTTGTGCAAAATAAAAAGAACAAGGGCCTAGCGTATGCAAAATAAAAAGAACAAGGGCCTAGCGCATATAGAATAAAAAAAACAAGGGCTTAGCATGTGCAAAATAAAAAGAACAAGGGCCTAGCGTGTGCAAAAAAAAAAAGAACAAGGGCCTAGCGTGTGCAAAATAAAAAGAACAAGGGCCTAGCATGTGCAAAATTAAAAGAACAAGGGCCTAGCGTATGCAAAATAAAAAGAACAAGGGCCTAGCGTATGCAAAATAAAAAGAACAAGGGCCTAGCGTATGCAAAAGTGCAAGAACAAGGGCCCTAGCGTGTGCAAAATAAAAAGAACAAGGGCCTAGCTTGTGCAAAATAAAAAGAACAAGGGCCTAGCGTATGCAAAATAAAAAGAACAAGGGCCTAGCGCATATAGAATAAAAAAAACAAGGGCCTAGCATGTGCAAAAAAAAAGAATAAGGGCCTAGCGTGTGCAAAATAAAAAGAACAAGGGCCTAGCGTGTGCAAAATTGAAAGAACAACTGCCTAGCGTGTGCAAAAGTGCAAGAACAAGGGCCTAGCGTGTGCAAAATAAAAAGAACAAGGGCCTAGCGTGTGCAAAATAAAAAGAACAAGGGCCTATCATGTGCAAAAATAAAAAAAACAAGGGCCTAGCGTGTGCAAAATAAAAAGAACAAGGGTCTAGCATGTGCAAAATTGCAAGAACAAGGGCCTAGCGTGTGCAAAATAGCAAGAACAAGGGCCTAGCGTGTGCAAAATAAAAAGAACAAGGGCCTAGCGTGTGCAAAATAAAAAGAACAAGGGCCTAGCGTGTGCAAAATTGAAAGAACAAGGGCCTAGCGTGTGCAAAATATAAAGAACAAGAGCCTAGCGTGTGCAAAATTGAAAGAACAAGGGCCTAGCGTGTGCAAAATTGCAGGAACAAGGGCCTAGCGTGTGCAAAATAAAAAGAACAAGGGCCTAGCGTATGCAAAATAAAAAGAACAAGGGCCTAGCGTATAAAAAAAAAAAGAACAAAGGCCTAGCGTGTGCAAAATAAAAAGAACAAGGGCCTAGCGTGTGCAAAATTGCAAGAACAAGGGCCTAGCGTGTGCAAAATAAAAAGAACAAGGGCATAGCGTGTGCAAAATAGCAAGAACAAGGGCCTAGCGTGTGCAAAATAAAAAGAACAAGGGCCTAGCGTATGCAAAATAAAAAGAACAAGGGCCTAGCGTATGCAAAATAAAAAGAACAAGGGCCTAGCATGTGCAAAATAAAAAGAACAAGGGCCTAGCGTATGCAAAATAAAAAGAACAAGGGCCTAGCGTATGCAAAATAAAAAGAACAAGGGCCTAGCATGTGCAAAATAAAAAGAACAAGGGCCTATCGTGTGCAAAAATAAAAAGAACAAGGGCCTAGCGTGTGCAAAATAAAAAGAACAAGGGTCTAGCATGTGCAAAATTGCAAGAACAAGGGCCTAGCGTGTGCAAAATAGCAAGAACAAGGGCCTAGCGTGTGCAAAATAAAAGAACAAAGGCCTAGCGTGTGCAAAATATAAAGAACAAGGGCCTAGCGTGTGCAAAATTGAAAGAACAAGGGCCTAGCGTGTGCAAAATATAAAGAACAAGGGCCTAGCGTATGCAAAATAAAAAGAACAAGGGCCTAGCGCATATAGAATAAAAAAAACAAGGGCCTAGCATGTGCAAAATAAAAAGAACAAGGGCCTAGCGTGTGCAAAATAAAAAGAACAAGGGCCTAGCGTGTGCAAATTTGAAAGAACAAGGGCCTAGCGTGTGCAAAAGTGCAAGAACAAGGGCCTAGCGTGTGCAAAATAAAAAGAACAAGGGCCTAGCGTGTGCAAAATAAAAAGAACAAGGGTATAGTGTATGCAAAATAAAAAGAACAAGGGCCTAGCGCATGCAAAATAAAAAGAACAAGGGCCTAGCATGTGCAAAATAAAAAGAACAAGGGCCTAGCGTGTGCAAAATAAAAAGAACAAGGGCCTAGTGTGTGCAAAATAAAAAGAACAAGGGTCTAGCATGTGCAAAATTGCAAGAACAAGGGCCTAGCGTGTGCAAAATAAAAAGAACAAGGGCATAGCGTGTGCAAAATAGCAAGAACAAGGGCCTAGCGTCAACAAAATAAAAAGAACAAGGGCCTAGCGTGTGCAAAATAAAAAGAACAAGGGCCTAGCGTGTGCAAAATTGAAAGAAGAAGGGCCTAGCGTGTGCAAAATAAAAAGAACAAGGGCCTAGCGTATGCAAAATAAAAAGAACAAGGGCCTAGCGTATGCAAAATAAAAAGAACAAGGGCCTAGAGTGTGCAAAATTGCAAGAACAAGGGCCTAGCGTGTGCAAAATAAAAAGAACAAGGGTCTAGCATGTGCAAAATTGCAAGAACAAGGGCCTAGCGTGTGCAAAATTGCAAGAACAAGGGCCTAGCGAGTGCAAAATAGCAAGAGCAAGGGCCTAGCGTGTGCAAAATAAAAAGAAGAAGGGCATAGCGTGTGCAAAATAGCAAGAACAAGGGCCTAGCGTGTGCAAAATAAAAAGAACAAGGGCCTAGCATGTGCAAAATAAAAAGAACAAGGGCCTAGCGTATGCAAAATAAAAGAACAAGGGCATAGCGTATGCAAAATAAAAGAACAAGGGCCTAGCATGTGCAAAATAAAAGAACAAGGGCCTATCGTGTGCAAAAATAAAAAGAACAAGGGCCTAGCGTGTGCAAAATAAAAAGAACAAGGGTCTAGCATGTGCAAAATTGCAAGAACAAGGGCCTAGCGTGTCCAAAATAGCAAGAACAAGGGCCTAGCGTGTGCAAAATAAAAAGAACAAAGGCCTAGCGTGTGCAAAATATAAAGAACAAGGGCCTAGCGTGTGCAAAATTGAAAGAACAAGGGCCTAGCGTGTGCAAAATATAAAGAACAAGGGCCTAGCGTATGCAAAATAAAAAGAACAAGGGCCTAGCGTGTGCAAAATAAAAAGAACAAGGGCCTAGCGTGTGCAAAATAAAAAGAACAAGGGCCTAACGTGTGCAAAAGTGCAAGAACAAGGGCCTAGCGTGTGCAAAATAAAAAGAACAAGGGCCTAGCGTGTGCAAAATAAAAAGAACAAGGGTATAGTGTATGCAAAATAAAAAGAACAAGGGCCTAGCGCATGCAAAATAAAAAGAACAAGGGCCTAGCATGTGCAAAATAAAAAGAACAAGGGCCTAGCGTGTGCAAAATAAAAAGAACAAGGGCCTAGCGTATGCAAAATAAAAAGAACAAGGGTCTAGCATGTGCAAAATTGCAAGAACAAGGGCCTAGCGTGTGCAAAATAAAAAGAACAAGGGCATAGCGTGTGCAAAATAGCAAGAACAAGGGCCTAGCGTGTGCAAAATAAAAAGAACAAGGGCCTAGCGTGTGCAAAATAAAAAGAACAAGGGCCTAGCATGTGCAAAATTGAAAGAAGAAGGGCCTAGCGTGTGCAAAATAAAAAGAACAAGGGCCCTAGCGTATGCAAAATAAAAGAACAAGGGCCTAGCGTATGCAAAATAAAAAGAACAAGGGCCTAGAGTGTGCAAAATTGCAAGAACAAGGGCCTAGCGTGTGCAAAATAAAAAGAACAAGGGTCTAGCATGTGCAAAATTGCGAGAACAAGGGCCTAGCGTGTGCAAAATTGCAAGAACAAGGGCATAGCGTATGCAAAATAGCAAGAACAAGGGCCTAGCGTGTGCAAAATAAAAAGAACAAGGGCCTAGCGTGTGCAAAATAAAAAGAACAAGGGCCTAGCGTGTGCAAAATTGCAAGAACAAGGGCCTAGCGTGTGCAAAATTGCAAGAACAAGGGCCTAGCGAGTGCAAAATAGCAAGAGCAAGGGCCTAGCGTGTGCAAAATAAAAATAACAAGGGCATAGCGTGTGCAAAATAGCAAGAACAAGGGCCTAGCGTGTGCAAAATAAAAAGAACAAGGGCCTAGCATGTGCAAAATAAAAAGAACAAGGGCCTAGCGTATGCAAAATAAAAAGAACAAGGGCCTAGCGTATGCAAAATAAAAAGAACAAGGGCCTAGCATGTGCAAAATAAAAAGAACAAGGGCCTATCGTGTGCAAAAATAAAAAGAACAAGGGCCTAGCGTGTGCAAAATAAAAAGAACAAGGGTCTAGCATGTGCAAAATTGCAAGAACAAGGGCCTAGCGTGTGCAAAATAGCAAGAACAAGGGCCTAGCGTGTGCAAAATAAAAACAACAAGGGTCTCGCGTGTGCAAAATAAAAAGAACAAGGGCCTAGCGTGTGCAAAATTGAAAGAACAAGGGCCTAGCGTGTGCAAAATATAAAGAACAAGGGCCTAGCGTATGCAAAATAAAAAGAACAAGGGCCTAGCGTATGCAAAATAAAAAGAACAAGGGCCTAGCGTGTGCAAATAAAAGAACAAGGGCCTAGCATGTGCAAAATAAAAAGAACAAGGGCCTAGGGTGTGTAAAATAAAAAGAACAAGGGCCTAGCGTGTGCAAAATAAAAAAAACAAGGGTCTAGCATGTGCAAAATTGCAAGAACAAGGGCCTGGCGTGTACAAAATAAAAAGAACAAGGGCATAGCGTGTGCAAAATAGCAAGAACAAGGGCCTAGCGTGTGCAAAATAAAAAGAACAAGGGCCTAGCGTGTGCAAACTAAAAAGAACAAGGGCCTAGCGTGTGCAAAATTGAAAGAACAAGGGCCTAGCGTGTGCAAAAGTGCAAGAACAAGGGCCTAGCGTGTGCAAATTAAAAAGAACAAGGGCCTAGCGTGTGCAAAATAAAAAGAACAAGGGCCTAGCGTATGCAAAATAAAAATAACAAGGGCCTAACATGTGCAAAATAAAAAGAACAAGGGCCTAGCGTGTGCAAAATAAAAAGAACACGGGCCTAGCGTGTGCAAAATTGAGAGAACAAGGGCCTAGCGTATGCAAAAGTGCAAGAACAAGGTCCTAGCGTGTGCAAAATAAAAAGAACAAGGGCCTAGCGTGTGCAAAATAAAAAGAACAAGGGCCTAGCGTATGCACAATAAAAAGAACAAGGGCCTAGCGCATATAGAATAAAAAAACAAGGGCCTAGCATGTGCAAAATAAAAAGAACAAGGGCCTAGCGTGTGCAAAATAAAAAGAACAAGGGCCTAGCGTGTGCAAAATTGAAAGAACAAGGGCCTAGCGTGTGCAAAATAAAAAGAACAAGGGCCTAGCGTGTGCAAAATAAAAAGAACAAGGGCCTAGCGTATGCAAAATAAAAAGAACAAAGGCCTAGCGTATGCAAAATAAAAAGAACAAGGGCCTAGCGCATATAGAATAAAAAAAACAAGGGCCTAGCATGTGCAAAATAAAAAGAACAAGGGCCTAGCGTATGCAAAATAAAAAGAACAAGGGCCTAGCATGTGCAAAATTGAAAGAACAAGGGCCTAGCGTGTGCAACATAAAAAGAACAAGGGCCTAGCGTGTGCAAAATAAAAAGAACAAGAGCCTAGCGTGTGCAAAATAAAAAGAACAAGGGCATAGTGTGTGCAAAATAGCAAGAACAAGGGCCTAGCGTGTGCAAAATAAAAGAAAAAGGGCCTAGGTAGCAAGGGCCTAGCGTGTGCAAAATTGCAAGAACAAGGGCCTAGCGTGTGCAAAATTGCAAGAACAAGGGCCTAGCGAGTGCAAAATAGCAAGAGCAAGGGCCTAGCGTGTGCAAAATAAAAAGAACAAGGGCATAGCGTGTGCAAAATAGCAAGAACAAGGGCCTAGCGTGTGCAAAATAAAAAGAACAAGGGCCTAGCATGTGCAAAATAAAAAGAACAAGGGCCTAGGGTGTGCAAAATAAAAAGAACAAGGGCCTAGCGTGTGCAAAATAAAAAAACAAGGGTCTAGCATGTGCAAAATTGCAAGAACAAGGGCCTAGCGTGTGCAAAATAAAAAGAACAAGGGCATAGCGTGTGCAAAATAGCAAGAACAAGGGCCTAGCGTGTGCAAAATAAAAAGAACAAGGGCCTAGCGTGTGCAAAATAAAAAGAACAAGGGCCTAGCGTGTGCAAAATTGAAAGAACAAGGGCCTAGCGTGTGCAAAAGTGCAAGAACAAGGGCCTAGCGTGTGCAAATTAAAAAGAACAAGGGCCTAGCGTGTGCAACATAAAAAGAACAAGGGCCTAGCGTATGCAAAATAAAAATAACAAGGGCCTAGCATGTGCAAAATAAAAAGAACAAGGGCCTAGCGTGTGCAAAATAAAAAGAACACGGGCCTAGCGTGTGCAAAATTGAAAGAACAAGGGCCTAGCGTATGCAAAAGTGCAAGAACAAGGTCCTAGCGTGTGCAAAATAAAAAGAACAAGGGCCTAGCGTGTGCAAAATAAAAAGAACAAGGGCCTAGCGTATGCACAATAAAAAGAACAAGGGCCTAGCGCATATAGAATAAAAAAAACAAGGGCCTAGCATGTGCAAAATAAAAAGAACAAGGGCCTAGCGTGTGCAAAATAAAAAGAACAAGGGCCTAGCGTGTGCAAAATTGAAAGAACAAGGGCCTAGCGTGTGCAAAAGTGCAAGAACAAGGGCCTAGCGTGTGCAAAATAAAAAGAACAAGGGCCTAGCGTGTGCAAAATAAAAAGAACAAGGGCCTAGCGTATGCAATATAAAATGAACAAGGGCCTAGCGCATATAGAATAAAAAAACAAGGGCCTAGCATGTGCAAAATAAAAAGAACAAGGGCCTAGCGTGTGCAAAATAAAAAGAACAAGGGCCTAGCGTGTGCAAAATTGAAAGAACAAGGGCCTAGCGTGTGCAAAATAAAAAGAACAAGGGCCTAGCGTGTGCAAAATAAAAAGAACAAGGGCCTAGCGTGTGCAAAATAAAAGAACAAGGGCCTAGCGTATGCAAAATAAAAAGAACAAGGGCCTAGCGCATGCAAAATAAAAAGAACAAGGGCCTAGCATGTGCAAAATAAAAAGAACAAGGGCCTAGCGTGTGCAAAATAAAAAGAACAAGGGCCTAGCATGTGCAAAATAAAAGAACAAGGGTCTAGCATGTGCAAAATTGCAAGAACAAGGGCCTAGGGTGTGCAAAATAAAAAGAACAAGGGCATAGCGTGTGCAAAATAGCAAGAACAAGGGCCTAGCGTGTGCAAAATAAAAAGAACAAGGGCCTAGCGTGTGCAAAATAAAAGAACAAGGGCCTAGCGTGTGCAAAATTGAAAAAACAAGGGCCTAGCGTGTGCAAAATAAAAAGAACAAGGGCCTAGCGTGTGCAAAATTGAAAGAACAAGGGCCTAGCGTGTGCAAAAGTGCAAGAACAAGGGCCTAGCGTGTGCAAATTAAAAAGAACAAGGGCCCTAGCGTGTGCAACATAAAAAGAACAAGGGCCTAGCGTATGCAAAATAAAAATAACAAGGGCCTAGCATGTGCAAAATAAAAAGAACAAGGGCCTAGCCTGTGCAAAATAAAAAGAACACGGGCCTAGCGTGTGCAAAATTGAAAGAACAAGGGCCTAGCGTATGCAAAAGTGCAAGAACAAGGGCCTAGCGTGTGCAAAATAAAAAGAACAAGGGCCTAGCGTGTGCAAAATAAAAGAACAAGGGCCTAGCGTATGCAAAATAAAAAGAACAAGGGCCTAGCGCATATAGAATAAAAAAAAAAAGGGCCTAGCATGTGCAAAATAAAAAGAACAAGGGCCTAGCGTGTGCAAAATAAAAAGAACAAGGGCCTAGCGTGTGCAAAATTGAAAGAACAAGGGCCTAGCGTGTGCAAAAGTGCAAGAACAAGGGCCTAGCGTGTGCAAAATAAAAAGAACAAGGGCCTAGCGTGTGCAAAATAAAAAGAACAAGGGCCTAGCGTATGCAATATAAAATGAACAAGGGCCTAGCGCATATAGAATAAAAAAACAAGGGCCTAGCATGTGCAAAATAAAAAGAACAAGGGCCTAGCGTGTGCAAAATAAAAAGAACAAGGGCCTAGCGTGTGCAAAATTGAAAGAACAAGGGCCTAGCGTGTGCAAAATAAAAAGAACAAGGGCCTAGCGTGTGCAAAATAAAAAGAACAAGGGCCTAGCGTGTGCAAAATAAAAAGAACAAGGGCCTAGCGTATGCAAAATAAAAAGAACAAGGGCCTAGCGCATGCAAAATAAAAAGAACAAGGGCCTAGCATGTGCAAAATAAAAAGAACAAGGGCCTAGCGTGTGCAAAATAAAAAGAACAAGGGCCTAGCATGTGCAAAATAAA
This sequence comes from Closterium sp. NIES-65, assembly GCA_948144175.1. Taxonomy (NCBI): domain Eukaryota; kingdom Viridiplantae; phylum Streptophyta; class Zygnematophyceae; order Desmidiales; family Closteriaceae; genus Closterium; species Closterium sp. NIES-65. The sequence continues at coordinate 28,347 of CANXME010001220.1, read as the reverse complement.
AAGAACAAGGGTCTAGCATGTGCAAAATTGCAAGAACAAGGGCCTAGGGTGTGCAAAATAAAAAGAACAAGGGCATAGCGTGTGCAAAATAGCAAGAACAAGGGCCTAGCGTGTGCAAAATAAAAAGAACAAGGGCCTAGCGTGTGCAAAATAAAAAGAACAAGGGCCTAGCGTGTGCAAAATTGAAAAAACAAGGGCCTAGCGTGTGCAAAATAAAAAGAATAAGGGCCTAGCGTATGCAAAATAAAAAGAACAAGGACCTAGCGTATGCAAAATAAAAAGAACAAGGGCCTAGCGTGTGCAAAATAAAAAGAACAAGGGTCTAGCATGTGCAAAATTGCAAGAACAAGGGCCTAGCGTGTGCAAAATAAAAAGAACAAGGGCATAGCGTATGCAAAATAGCAAGAACAAGGGCCTAGCGTGTGCAAAATAAAAAGAACAAGGGCCTAGCGTGTGCAAAATAAAAAGAAAAAGGGCCTAGCTGAGAAAGTGTGAACGAGAATGAATGACTATGAAGTGAAGTGAATACAAATAGGAAACCCTAATTGTGTTGTACCCCCTATGGGATACCCCACTATAGCCTACAGAAACAAGTAAGCTATATGTTCTGACACACCCCCATAGGCAAAGTGGGGGAGAACAAGGGGTCACAAGACCAGTCAAGCAAAGCAAAGCAAAGCTCAGGGTGGATCACAATGTCACCACGCATTCCGAGCACAAGTTCAAAGGCCAGAAGGCCAGTTCACATGCAAGATCATATAAAGAGATATACAAGAGTCAAGCAAGCAAGAGCAAGAGTATATATAGGCGAAGGTACAAGCAAGGTCAAGAGGAGAGCAAGTGAGGCAAGACAGGCACAAGACCCAACTGCGTGCAACAACGCTGATGATCACAAGGCGCAAGTGCCTTGGTGAAGACATCAGCAGTGTTGGCCTCAGAGGCCACGTACGCAAGTCGCAACTGTCCACGCTGCTGTAGCTCACGAGCAAGAAAGTAGCGGAGAGCAATGTGCTTCGTTCTGTGCTCCAGTCGCCGCTCTCGACACAAGGCCAGCATGGCCTTGTTGTCTACGTACAGGACTGGAGGAGAACGAGGCTGCTCTCCAAGGTCGGTCAGCAGGTAGGTGAGCCAGCGTAACTCCTGTGCAGCCATAGCCCCAGCGTAGATCTCAGCCTCACAACTGGAGCCGAGAACAGAAGACGAGCGGGTAGCCCGCCACGAGACAGAGCCGGAACCAAGGCTGAAGGTGTAACCCTGTGACGACCGCTGCGTAGCCTGGTCGTCAGCCCAAGAAGCGTCTGCGTGCCCAGTGAGGACCACTGGACTGCGCCCTCCAAGCACTAGCCCCATGCCCGACGTACTGCACAAGTAGCGCAACACCCTCTTCGCTGCAGCCATGTGCTCTGGTCGGTGTCTCCCAGGAGCAACAAAGCGTGCGAGAATGCTAAGAGGGTATGCGAGGTCAGGTCGTGTGCAGGTCATCAGGTACATGAGGCAGCCAACAAGCTCTGCAAACGGGCCACTCGACTCTACGGACTCATCCGAAGGCAGAGCTGAGAGTGAGTGGCGAGTAGGCAGAGGAGTGGCCTGAGGCGAGGAGTACGTGAAGCCGAAGCGCTGAAGGACCTGCTGCACCATGTGTGACTGAGTCAGGGTAATGGTGCGGCGTGCTCTGTCCCGGGTGATCTGCAAGCCAAGGTAGCTGCGCAGTTCACCCAGGTCAGTGCACGTGTGTCTCTTCTGCAGCTCGGACTTCACGTAGGCGAGTCCAGAAGTGTCAGCTGTGGCAAAGACCAAGTCGTCGACGTACACGAGGATGTAGAACGGCGGCAGAGAGGTGTCGGTGCGCAGAAACAGCGACGGGTCGGCAGTAGAAGGAGCAAACCCAAGTGCCGCGAGCGTAGTCCTCAGTGTGTCGTGCCACTCACGTGGCGCCTGGCGGAGACCGTAGACTGGACGCCGGAGACTCCACTGGGTACCAGGAGGGAAAGACCCAGTGAAGCCAGGTGGGCGACGCAGCCAGATCTCCTCGTGCAGGCTGCCCTGCAAGAAAGCTGTGTTGAAGTCGAGAGAGTGCAGCTCGTAGTCACGGTGAGCAGCAACGTGCAGCAGAACCCGAAGAGTGGTCATCTTCGGGGTGGGGGAGAAGGTCTGAAAGTAGTCAACCCCCTGCCGCTGACTGAAGCCACGAGCCACGTAACGCGCCTTGAAGACAGGCGGAGAACCCGGCGGCCGCTTCACCCTGAAAATCCACATGCCACTGACGATGTTCGCCCCAGGAGGGGGAACAGCGTCAACGTAGGTGCCTGTGGACTTCCAGGAAGCCATCTCTGCATCCATAGCTGCCTGCCACTGAGAGGAGTAGGGACCCTCTATCGCCTCCGCGTAAGAGCGCGGAGTCGGGATGTCTGGTGCATCCGGGTCTCCCTCAGGGGCTAGCAGTACAGACGCGAGACGAGGTGAAGCGGCGGCCAGACACTGCAACTCCTCCTGCCTGTCCTCAAGGACGTCCGTGCCAAGGGCACACTCACCCCCGACGGACGGAGGACAGGCGGACTCAGACTCAGTGACAAGACGAGCAGCGTAGTCTAGACGACAGCGCGCAGCAAAGTCGACAAGCTCAGTGACAAGGGCAGACGCAGCAGACGACTCGAAGGACGGGTCAGTGACAGCAGTAGCAAGGAGACGCGTGACAGTAGGACTGGCAGCACGAAGAGAGTCCGACTCCGGGTCGGCAAGAGCAGGAAGAGAGGAAGCAGGAGGAGAAGGCAAAGGGGCACGCAGAGGAGCAGTGGACGGACGCAGTGACATCCGGTGCGTGCCAGGGACAGGAGGAGGACGCTGACGCGACCCGCGACCACTAGCGCGCTCAGTACGAACAGGCGACACAGGACGAGACGAAGGCTCACGACGCTCAGTAAGACCTCCAGTCGGACCAGCGTAGGGAGAAGGAGCAGGCAAAGGGGAGGCAAGCTGTAGCTGTGGCTGTGACCGGACAGGCTGCGGACCCTCTAAGGGAGGAGGAGGAGGTGTAAGACCAAGAACCTGCTGCAGGAGCGGAACGAAGTACGGTCGGGGCCGCGCGGCGACGCTAGAAACAGCAGGAACAGCACCAGCAGCCCCGGCAGGAGCACCCACTCCAGCAGCACCTCCAGCAGCACCACCAGAAGCTCCAGAACCTCCAGCAGCAGCACCAGGAGCACTGTCAGTCGGACCGCCAACGGCAGGCTCAGCGCCAACACCCTCAGCAGTACCAGCTCCAGGAGAACTCTCAGACCCAGCAGCTCCAGCACCCACAGTACGAGCACCGGCGGGACGCGCGGCAGCAGTACCCTCTGCAGCCGAAGAACCACCAGCACCAGCAGCACGCCTCCAGCGCCTGGCAAACCACTCACGCAGCTCCTGTGGGGAGAGTGGCTCCCGGCGAGACGAAGCACCCCCAGGCACAGCACCCCCAGGCTCAGCACCCCCAGGCTCAGCACCCCTAGGCACAGCACCCCCAGGCACAGCACCCCCAGGCTCGGCACCTCCAGGCCCAGCACCCCCAGGCACAGCACCCCCAGGCGCAGCACCCCCAGTCTCAGCACCCCTAGGCACAGCACCCCCTGGCACAGCACCCCCAGGCTCGGCACCTCCAGGCCCAGCACCCCCAGGCATAGCACCCCCTCAGGCCCAGCACCCCCAGGCTCAGCACCCCCAGACTCCGCACCCCCTGGCTTAGCTCCCGCAGCAGCACCAGAGTCACCAGTGACCTCGACAGGCTCGACCGCGTCTACCTGGGACACACCTGAAGGGGCAGGACCCTGAGGGGGGAGGGGGACTACCGGGGGGGGACCTGGTACCAAGAAGAGCGGGGGTGGGGGGAGGGACGGAGTGCGGTAGGGGAAGAGGCGGTAGTAGGGTACCGACTCCTCGAACGTGACGTCCTGGGAGGACAGAACACGTCGAGAGGTGGGGTGGTAAAACTGCCACCCAGGGGCGTCGGGGGGGAACCCCAGGAAGACGCAGGGAGAAGCACGAGGGGACAGCTTGTCCGCAGACAGGTCGCGAACAAACGCCCGAGATCCCCAGACCCGGAACGCCGACGCATCGCCAACCTTCCCTGTCCACAGCAGGGCTGGGGAGGTCTCCGGTCGAGAGACCCTGGGGTGGAGGTTGATCTGGTGCGCAGCGTACCTGACCGCAAACGGCCACAGAAAATGGGGAGCAGCCGCATGCATCATGGACGTACGAGCGACGTCCATGACCATGCCAATGCGGCGCTCAGCAATCCCATTCTGCTGTGGTGATTCCGGAAGCGTGAAGGTCTGACGGATGCCTCGCGCACGACAGTAGGCACTCAGGAGGCCAGAGGAGAACTCTCCGCCTCTGTCCGAGTGCAGACGCAAAACAGGGAAGTCAGAGCCAAAGCTCCTCCGAAGCTGGAGACGAGCTGCGCGGATCCAGTCGATCAACACCTCAGTGACCTCACCCTTGCTGCGCAAGGGGAAGACTGTGGTGTAACGCGAGTAGTCGTCAACCACCAGCAGGAAGTAGCGCTCCTGACCCTGTCCACGGACGCGGGCTGGGCCCCACACGTCCATGTGAAGCGTCTGCAACGGGGCCTCTGTCGGAGGAAACTGGGAGGAGTGAGGGGCAGCACGCTGGCGCCCCTCGACACAGGGGACACAGGTAGGGCCAGGGCCCGGAGGAAGGGGAGGGAGAGACCGGGGAAGACCAGACACAAGGACTCGCGAGGCCATGCCTCTGAGCCGAAGCAGAGAGGGGTGGCCAAGGCGGTGGTGCCAGAGGAGGGTCTCGTGAGACAGACGACGACACAAGCAGGGGGCAGACTCAGGACCAGACCTGGACGCTGCAGCAAACACCTGACCAGACGAAGGGACCCTACCAGACGTAGCACCTGGAGGAGAAGCAGTGGTCAGGGTGTACAGGCTCGACCCTGGCCGACGTGTAAACGTAGCCAGGTGGCGACCTGTATCCGCCTCCGTGCAGTGGGTCACCCGCTGACGAGCAGGGGTGAACTGGTGGACACCCGCATCCTGGAGGTCAGCACCACTCACCAAGTTCGTCGAGAACGAGGGGAGGTAGAGACCAGTCAGGGTGCCAGAGGGGGCCGCCGGACACGGGAGGACAGTGGAGAAGCGAGACAGGACAGGCCCCCCAGAGGGGTCAGCCAGAGACACCGCAACCGGCCGACTCAGCGGCGTGAGAGTGGTGCGGTCCCTAAAGAAGGAGCGAGACGCTCCAGAGTCAAGGGTGAAGGTGTGAGAGGCCGAAGCCGACACAGTACCTGAGAGGGCAGACTCACCAGCACCTGAGAGCACAGACGCACTGGCACCTAGAGCAGTAGCCTCACTAGTACCTGACGCGGCAGTACCAATGGCATAGCAAAATAAAAAGAACAAGGGCCTAGCATGTGCAAAATAAAAAGAACAAGGGCCTAGAGTGTGCAAAATAAAAAGAACAAGGGCCTAGCGTGTGCAAAATAAAAAGAACAAAGGTCTAGCATGTGCAAAATTGCAAGAACAAGGGCCTAGCGTGTGCAAAATAAAAAGAACAAGGGCATAGCGTGTGCAAAATAGCAAGAACAAGGGCCTAGCGTGTGCAAAATAAAAAGAACAAGGGCCTAGCGTGTGCAAAAAAAAAAGAACAAGGGCCTAGCGTGTGCAAAATTGAAAGAACAAGGGCCTAGCGTGTGCAAAATAAAAAGAACAAGGGCCTAGCGTATGCAAATTAAAAAGAACAAGGGCCTAGCGTATGCAAAATAAAAAGAACAAGGGCCTAGAGTGTGCAAAATAAAAAGAACAAGGGCCTAGCGTGTGCAAAATAAAAAGAACAAGGGTCTAGCATGTGCAAAATTGCAAGAACAAGGGCCTAGCGTGTGCAAAATAAAAAGAACAAGGGCATAGCGTATGCAAAATAGCAAGAACAAGGGCCTAGCGTGTGCAAAATAAAAAGAACAAGGGCCTAGCGTGTGCAAAATAAAAAGAACAAGGGCCTAGCGTGTGCAAAATTGAAAGAACAAGGGCCTAGCGTGTGCAAAATAAAAAGAACAAGGGCCTAGCGTATGCAAAATAAAAAGAACAAGGGCCTAGCGTATGCAAAATAAAAAGAACAAGGGCCTAGAGTGTGCAAAATAAAAAGAACAAGGGCCTAGCGTGTGCAAAATAAAAAGAACAAGGGTCTAGCATGTGCAAAATTGCAAGAACAAGGGCCTAGCGTGTGCAAAATAAAAAGAACAAGGGCATAGCGTATGCAAAATAGCAAGAACAAGGGCCTAGCGTGTGCAAAATAAAAAGAACAAGGGCCTAGCGTGTGCAAAATTGAAAGAACAAGGGCCTAGCGTGTGCAAAATAAAAAGAACAAGGGCCTAGCGTATGCAAAATAAAAAGAACAAGGGCCTAGCGTATGCAAAATAAAAAGAACAAGGGCCTAGATTGTGCAAAATAAAAAGAACAAGGGCCTAGCGTGTGCAAAAGTGCAAGAACAAGGGCCTAGCGTGTGCAAAATAAAAAGAACAAGGGCCTAGCGTGTGCAAAATAAAAGAACAAGGGTCTAGCATGTGCAAAATTGCAAGAACAAGGGCCTAGCGTGTGCAAAATAGCAAGAACAAGGGCCTAGCGTGTGCAAAATAAAAAGAACAAGGGCCTAGCGTGTGCAAAATAAAAAGAACAAGGGCCTAGCGTGTGCAAAATTGAAAAAACAAGGGCCTAGCGTGTGCAAAATATAAAGAACAAGGGCCTAGCGTATGCAAAATAAAAGAACAAGGGCCTAGCGTATGCAAAATAAAAAGAATAAGGGCCTAGCGTGTGCAAAATAAAAAGAACAAGGGCCTAGCATGTGCAAAATAAAAAGAAGAAGGGCCTAGTGTATGCAAAATAAAAAGAACAAGGGCCTAGTGCATATAGAATAAAAAAAACAAGGGCCTAGCATGTGCAAAATAAAAAGAACAAGGGCCTAGCTGTGCAAAATAAAAAGAACAAGGGCCTAGCGTGTGCAAAATTGAAAGAACAAGGGCCTAGCGTGTGCAAAAGTGCAAGAACAAGGGCCTAGCGTGTGCAAAATAAAAAGAACAAGGGCCTAGCTTGTGCAAAAAAAAAAGAACAAGGGCCTAGCGTATGCAAAATAAAAAGAACAAGGGCCTAGCGCATGCAAAATAAAAAGAACAAGGGCCTAGCATGTGCAAAATAAAAAGAACAAGGGCCTAGAGTGTGCAAAATAAAAAGAACAAGGGCCTAGCGTGTGCAAAATAAAAAGAACAAGGGTCTAGCATGTGCAAAATTGCAAGAACAAGGGCCTAGCGTGTGCAAAATAAAAAGAACAAGGGCATAGAGTGTGCAAAATAGCAAGAACAAGGGCCTAGCGTGTGCAAAATAAAAAGAACAAGGGCCTAGCGTGTGCAAAATAAAAAGAACAAGGGCATAGCGTGTGCAAAATAGCAAGAACAAATGCCTAGCGTGTGCAAAATAAAAAGAACAAGGGCCTAGCGTGTGCAAAATAAAAAGAACAAGGGCCTAGCATGTGCAAAATTGAAAGAACAAGGGCCTAGCGTGTGCAAAATAAAAAGAACAAGGGCCTAGCGTATGCAAAATAAAAAGAACAAGGGCCTAGCGTATGCAAAATAAAAAGAACAAGGGCCTAGAGTGTGCAAAATTGCAAGAACAAGGGCCTAGCGTGTGCAAAATAAAAAGAACAAGGGTCTAGCATGTGCAATATTGCAAGAACAAGGGCCTAGCGTGTGCAAAATTGCAAGAACAAGGGCATAGCGTATGCAAAATAGCAAGAACAAGGGCCTAGCGTGTGCAAAATAAAAAGAACAAGGGCCTAGCGTGTGCAAAATAAAAAGAACAAGGGCCTAGCGTGTGCAAAATTGCAAGAACAAGGGCCTAGCATGTGCAAAATTGCAAGAACAAGGGCCTAGCGAGTGCAAAATAGCAAGAGCAAGGGCCTAGCGTGTGCAAAATATAAAGAACAAGGGCATAGCGTGTGCAAAATAGCAAGAACAAGGGCCTAGCGTGTGCAAAATAAAAAGAACAAGGGCCTAGCATGTGCAAAATTAAAAGAACAAGGGCCTAGCGTATGCAAAATAAAAAGAACAAGGGCCTAGCGTATGCAAAATAAAAAGAACAAGGGCCTAGCATGTGCAAAATTAAAAGAACAAGGGCCTAGCGTATGCAAAATAAAAAGAACAAGGGCCTAGCGTATGCAACATAAAAAGAACAAGGGCCTAGCGTATGCAAAAGTGCAAGAACAAGGGCCTAGCATGTGCAAAATAAAAAGAACAAGGGCCTAGCTTGTGCAAAATAAAAAGAACAAGGGCCTAGCGTATGCAAAATAAAAAGAACAAGGGCCTAGCGCATATAGAATAAAAAAAACAAGGGCCTAGCATGTGCAAAATAAAAAGAACAAGGGCCTAGCGTGTGCAAAAAAAAAAAAGAACAAGGGCCTAGCGTGTGCAAAATAAAAAGAACAAGGGCCTAGCATGTGCAAAATTAAAAGAACAAGGGCCTAGCGTATGCAAAATAAAAAGAACAAGGGCCTAGCGTATGCAAAATAAAAGAACAAGGGCCTAGCGTATGCAAAAGTGCAAGAACAAGGGCCTAGCGTGTGCAAAATAAAAAGAACAAGGGCCTAGCTTGTGCAAAATAAAAAGAACAAGGGCCTAGCGTATGCAAAATAAAAAGAACAAGGGCCTAGCGCCTATAGAATAAAAAAAACAAGGGCCTAGCATGTGCAAAAAAAAGAACAAGGGCCTAGCGTGTGCAAAATAAAAAGAACAAGGGCCTAGCGTGTGCAAAATTGAAAGAACAAGGGCCTAGCGTGTGCAAAAGTGCAAGAACAAGGGCCTAGCGTGTGCAAAATAAAAAGAACAAGGGCCTAGCGTGTGCAAAATAAAAAGAACAAGGGCCTATCATGTGCAAAAATAAAAAGAACAAGGGCCTAGCGTGTGCAAAATAAAAAGAACAAGGGTCTAGCATGTGCAAAATTGCAAGAACAAGGGCCTAGCGTGTGCAAAATAGCAAGAACAAGGGCCTAGCGTGTGCAAAATAAAAAGAACAAGGGCCTAGCGTGTGCAAAATAAAAAGAACAAGGGCCTAGCGTGTGCAAAATTGAAAGAACAAGGGCCTAGCGTGTGCAAAATATAAAGAACAAGGGCCTAGCGTATGCAAAATAAAAAGAACAAGGGCCTAGCGTATGCAAAATAAAAAGAACAAGGGCCTAGCGTGTGCAAAATAAAAAGAACAAGGGCCTAGCATGTGCAAAATAAAAAGAACAAGGGCCTAGCGTATGCAAAATAAAAAAAACAAGGGCCTAGTGCATATAGCATAAAAAAAACAAGGGCCTAGCATGTGCAAAATAAAAAGAACAAGGGCCTAGCTGTGCAAAATAAAAAGAACAAGGGCCTAGCGTGTGCAAAATTGAAAAAACAAGGGCCTAGCGTGTGCAAAAGTGCAAGAACAAGGGCCTAGCGTGTGCAAAATAAAAAGAACAAGGGCCTAGCGTGTGCAAAATAAAAAGAACAAGGGCCTAGCGTATGCAAAATAAAAGGAACAAGGGCCTAGCGCATGCAAAAAAAAAAGAACAAGGGCCTAGCATGTGCAAAATAAAAAGAACAAGGGCCTAGCGTGTGCAAAATAAAAAGAACAAGGGCCTAGCGTGTGCAAAATAAAAAGAACAAGGGTCTAGCATGTGCAAAATTGCAAGAACAAGGGCCTAGCGTGTGCAAAATAAAAAGAACAAGGGCCTAGCGTGTGCAAAATAAAAAGAACAAGGGCCTAGCGTGTGCAAATTTGAAAGAACAAGGGCCTAGCGTGTGCAAACGTGCAAGAACAAGGGCCTAGCGTGTGCAAAATAAAAAGAACAAGGGCCTAGCGTGTGCAAAATAAAAAGAACAAGGGCCTATCATGTGCAAAAATAAAAAGAACAAGGGCCTAGCGTGTGCAAAATAAAAAGAACAAGGGTCTAGCATGTGCAAAATTGCAAGAACAAGGGCCTAGCGTGTGCAAAATAGCAAGAACAAGGGCCTAGCGTGTGCAAAAAAAAAAGAACAAGGGCCTAGCGTGTGCAAAATTGAAAGAACAAGGGCCTAGCGGGTGCAAAATTGAAAGAACAAGGGCCTAGCGTGTGCAAAATATAAAGAACAAGGGCCAAGCATATGCAAAATAAAAAGAACAAGGGCCTAGCGTATGCAAAAGTGCAAGAACAAGGGCCTAGCGTGTGCAAAATAAAAAGAACAAGGGCCTAGCGTATGCAAAATAAAAAGAACAAGGGCCTAGCGCATATAGAATAAAAAAAACAAGGGCCTAGCATGTGCAAAATAAAAAGAACAAGGGCCTAGCGTGTGCAAAAAAAAAAGAACAAGGGCCTAGCGTGTGCAAAATAAAAAGAACAAGGGCCTAGCATGTGCAAAATTAAAAGAACAAGGGCCTAGCGTATGCAAAATAAAAAGAACAAGGGCCTAGCGTATGCAAAATAAAAAGAACAAGGGCCTAGCGTATGCAAAAGTGCAAGAACAAGGGCCTAGCGTGTGCAAAATAAAAAGAACAAGGGCCTAGCTTGTGCAAAATAAAAAGAACAAGGGCCTAGCGTATGCAAAATAAAAAGAACAAGGGCCTAGCGCATATAGAATAAAAAAAACAAGGGCCTAGCATGTGCAAAATAAAAAGAACAAGGGCCTAGCGTGTGCAAAATAAAAAGAACAAGGGCCTAGCGTGTGCAAAATTGAAAGAACAAGGGCCTAGCGTGTGCAAAAGTGCAAGAACAAGGGCCTAGCGTGTGCAACAAAAAAAGAACAAGGGCCTAGCGTGTGCAAAATAAAAAGAACAAGGGCCTATCATGTGCAAAAATAAAAAGAACAAGGGCCTAGCGTGTGCAAAATAAAAAGAACAAGGGCCTAGCGTGTGCAAAATAAAATGAACAAGGGCCTATCATGTGCAAAATTGCAAGAACAAGGGCCTAGCGTGTGCAAAATAGCAAGAACAAGGGCCTAGCGTGTGCAAAATAAAATGAACAAGGGCCTATCATGTGCAAAATTGCAAGAACAAGGGCCTAGCGTGTGCAAAATAGCAAGAACAAGGGCCTAGCGTGTGCAAAATAAAAAGAACAAGGGCCTAGCGTGTGCAAAATAAAAAGAACAAGGGCCTAGCGTGTGCAAAATTGAAAGAACAAGGGCCTAGCGTGTGCAAAATATAAAGAACAAGGGCCTAGCGTATGCAAAATAAAAAGAACAAGGGCCTAGCGTATGCAAAATAAAAAAAAACAAGGGCCTAGCGTGTGCAAAATAAAAAGAACAAGGGCCTAGCATGTGCAAAATAAAAAGAACAAGGGCCTAGCGTATGCAAAATAAAAAAAACAAGGGCCTAGTGCATATAGCATAAAAAAAACAAGGGCCTAGCATGTGCAAAATAAAAAGAACAAGGGCCTAGCTGTGCAAAATAAAAAGAACAAGGGCCTAGCGTGTGCAAAATTGAAAAAACAAGGGCCTAGCGTGTGCAAAAGTGCAAGAACAAGGGCCTAGCGTGTGCAAAATAAAAAGAACAAGGGCCTAGCGTGTGCAAAATAAAAAGAACAAGGGCCTAGCGTATGCAAAATAAAAAGAACAAGGGCCTAGCGCATGCAAAATAAAAAGAACAAGGGCCTAGCATGTGCAAAATAAAAAGAACAAGGGCCTAGCGTGTGCAAAATAAAAAGAACAAGGGCCTAGCGTGTGCAAAATAAAAAGAACAAGGGTCTAGCATGTGCAAAATTGCAAGAACAAGGGCCTAGCGTGTGCAAAATAAAAAGAACAAAAGCATAGCGTGTGCAAAATAGCAAGAACAAGGGCCTAGCGTGTGCAAAATAAAAAGAACAAGGGCCTAGCGTGTGCAAAATAAAAAGAACAAGGGCCTAGCGTGTGCAATATTGAAAGAACAAGGGCCTAGCGTGTGCAAAATAAAAAGAACAAGGGCCTAGCGTATGCAAAATAAAAAGAACAAGGGCCTAGCGTATGCAAAATAAAAAGAACAAGGGCCTAGAGTGTGCAAAATAAAAAGAACAAGGGCCTAGCGTGTGCAAAATAAAAAGAACAAGGGTCTAGCATGTGCAAAATTGCAAGAACAAGGGCCTAGCGTGTGCAAAATAAAAAGAACAAGGGCATAGCGTATGCAAAATAGCAAGAACAAGGGCCTAGCGTGTGCAAAATAAAATGAACAAGGGCCTAGCGTGTGCAAAATAAAAAGAACAAGGGCCTAGCGTGTGCAAAATTGCAAGAACAAGGGCCTAGCGTGTGCAAAATTGCAAGAACAAGGGCCTAGCGAGTGCAAAATAGCAAGAGCAAGGGCCTAGCGTGTGCAAAATAAAAAGAACAAGGGCATAGCGTGTGCAAAATAGCAAGAACAAGGGCCTAGCGTGTGCAAAATAAAAAAAACAAGGGCCTAGCATGTGCAAAATAAAAAGAACAAAGGCCTAGCGTGTGCAAAATATAAAGAACAAGGGCCTAGCGTGTGCAAAATTGAAAGAACAAGGGCCTAGCGTGTGCAAAATATAAAGAACAAGGGCCTAGCGTATGCAAAATAAAAAGAACAAGGGCCTAGCGCATATAGAATAAAAAAAACAAGGGCCTAGCATGTGCAAAATAAAAAGAACAAGGGCCTAGCGTGTGCAAAATAAAAAGAACAAGGGCCTAGCGTGTGCAAAATTGCAAGAACAAGGGCCTAGCGTGTGCAAAATTGCAAGAACAAGGGCCTAGCGAGTGCAAAATAGCAAGAGCAAGGGCCTAGCGTGTGCAAAATAAAAAGAACAAGGGCATAGCGTGTGCAAAATAGCAAGAACAAGGGCCTAGCGTGTGCAAAATAAAAAGAACAAGGGCCTAGCATGTGCAAAATAAAAAGAACAAAGGCCTAGCGTGTGCAAAATATAAAGAACAAGGGCCTAGCGTGTGCAAAATTGAAAGAACAAGGGCCTAGCGTATGCAAAATAAAAAGAACAAGGGCCTAGCGCATATAGAATAAAAAAAACAAGGGCCTAGCATGTGCAAAATAAAAAGAACAAGGGCCTAGCGTGTGCAAAATAAAAAGAACAAGGGCCTAGCGTGTGCAAAATTGCAAGAACAAGGGCCTAGCGTGTGCAAAATTGCAAGAACAAGGGCCTAGCGAGTGCAAAATAGCAAGAGCAAGGGCCTAGCGTGTGCAAAATAAAAAGAACAAGGGCATAGCGTGTGCAAAATAGCAAGAACAAGGGCCTAGCGTGTGCAAAATAAAAAGAACAAGGGCCTAGCATGTGCAAAATAAAAAGAACAAAGGCCTAGCGTGTGCAAAATATAAAGAACAAGGGCCTAGCGTGTGCAAAATTGAAAGAACAAGGGCCTAGCGTGTGCAAAATATAAAGAACAAGGGCCTAGCGTATGCAAAATAAAAAGAACAAGGGCCTAGCGCATATAGAATAAAAAAAACAAGGGCCTAGCATGTGCAAAATAAAAAGAACAAGGGCCTAGCGTTTGCAAAATAGCAAGAACAAGGGCATAGCGTATGCAAAATAGCAAGAACAAGGGCCTAGCGTGTGCAAAATAAAATGAACAAGGGCCTAGCGTGTGCAAAATAAAAAGAACAAGGGCCTAGCGTGTGCAAAATTGCAAGAACAAGGGCCTAGCGTGTGCAAAATTGCAAGAACAAGGGCCTAGCGAGTGCAAAATAGCAAGAGCAAGGGCCTAGCGTGTGCAAAATAAAAAGAACAAGGGCATAGCGTGTGCAAAATAGCAAGAACAAGGGCCTAGCGTGTGCAAAATAAAAAAAACAAGGGCCTAGCATGTGCAAAATAAAAAGAACAAAGGCCTAGCGTGTGCAAAATATAAAGAACAAGGGCCTAGCGTGTGCAAAATTGAAAGAACAAGGGCCTAGCGTGTGCAAAATATAAAGAACAAGGGCCTAGCGTATGCAAAATAAAAAGAACAAGGGCCTAACGCATATAGAATAAAAAAAACAAGGGCCTAGCATGTGCAAAATAAAAAGAACAAGGGCCTAGCGTGTGCAAAATAAAAAGAACAAGGGCCTAGCGTGTGCAAAATTGCAAGAACAAGGGCCTAGCGTGTGCAAAATTGCAAGAACAAGGGCCTAGCGAGTGCAAAATAGCAAGAGCAAGGGCCTAGCGTGTGCAAAATAAAAAGAACAAGGGCATAGCGTGTGCAAAATAGCAAGAACAAGGGCCTAGCGTGTGCAAAATAAAAAGAACAAGGGCCTAGCATGTGCAAAATAAAAAGAACAAAGGCCTAGCGTGTGCAAAATATAAAGAACAAGGGCCTAGCGTGTGCAAAATTGAAAGAACAAGGGCCTAGCGTGTGCAAAATATAAAGAACAAGGGCCTAGCGTATGCAAAATAAAAAGAACAAGGGCCTAGCGCATATAGAATAAAAAAAACAAGGGCCTAGCATGTGCAAAATAAAAAGAACAAGGGCCTAGCGTGTGCAAAATAAAAAGAACAAGGGCCTAGCGTGTGCAAATTTGAAAGAACAAGGGCCTAGCGTGTGCAAAAGTGCAAGAACAAGGGCCTAGCGTGTGCAAAATAAAAAGAACAAGGGCCTAGCGTGTGCAAAATAAAAAGAACAAGGGTATAGTGTATGCAAAATAAAAAGAACAAGGGCCTAGCGCATGCAAAATAAAAAGAACAAGGGCCTAGCATGTGCAAAATAAAAAGAACAAGGGCCTAGCGTGTGCAAAATAAAAAGAACAAGGGCCTAGTGTGTGCAAAATAAAAAGAACAAGGGTCTAGCATGTGCAAAATTGCAAGAACAAGGGCCTAGCGTGTGCAAAATAAAAAGAACAAGGGCATAGCGTGTGCAAAATAGCAAGAACAAGGGCCTAGCGTGTGCAAAATAAAAAGAACAAGGGCCTAGCGTGTGCAAAATAAAAAGAACAAGGGCCTAGCGTGTGCAAAATTGAAAGAAGAAGGGCCTAGCGTGTGCAAAATAAAAAGAACAAGGGCCTAGCGTGTGCAAAATAAAAAGAACAAGGGCCTAGCGTGTGCAAAATTGAAAGAACAAGGGCCTAGCGTGTGCAAAATATAAAGAACAAGGGCCTAGCGTATGCAAAATAAAAAGAACAAGGGCCTAGCGTATGCAAAATAAAAAGAACAAGGGCCTAGAGTGTGCAAAATTGCAAGAACAAGGGCCTAGCATGTGCAAAATAAAAAGAACAAGGGCCTAGCGTATGCAAAATAAAAAAAACAAGGGCCTAGTGCATATAGCATAAAAAAAACAAGGGCCTAGCATGTGCAAAATAAAAAGAACAAGGGCCTAGCTGTGCAAAATAAAAAGAACAAGGGCCTAGCTTGTGCAAAATTGAAAAAACAAGGGCCTAGCGTGTGCAAAAGTGCAAGAACAAGGGCCTAGCGTGTGCAAAATAAAAAGAACAAGGGCCTAGCGTGTGCAAAATAAAAAGAACAAGGGCCTAGCGTATGCAAAATAAAAAGAACAAGGGCCTAGCGCATGCAAAATAAAAAGAACAAGGGCCTAGCATGTGCAAAATAAAAAGAACAAGGGCCTAGCGTGTGCAAAATAAAAAGAACAAGGGTCTAGCATGTGCAAAATTGCAAGAACAAGGGCCTAGCGTGTGCAAAATAAAAAGAACAAAAGCATAGCGTGTGCAAAATAGCAAGAACAAGGGCCTAGCGTGTGCAAAATAAAAAGAACAAGGGCCTAGCGTGTGCAAAATAAAAAGAACAAGGGCCTAGCGTGTGCAAAATTGAAAGAACAAGGGCCTAGCGTGTGCAAAATAAAAAGAACAAGGGCCTAGCGTATGCAAAATAAAAAGAACAAGGGCCTAGCGTATGCAAAATAAAAAGAACAAGGGCCTAGAGTGTGCAAAATAAAAAGAACAAGGGCCTAGCGTGTGCAAAATAAAAAGAACAAGGGTCTAGCATGTGCAAAATTGCAAGAACAAGGGCCTAGCGTGTGCAAAATAAAAAGAACAAGGGCATAGCGTATGCAAAATAGCAAGAACAAGGGCCTAGCGTGTGCAAAATAAAATGAACAAGGGCCTAGCGTGTGCAAAATAAAAAGAACAAGGGCCTAGCGTGTGCAAAATTGCAAGAACAAGGGCCTAGCGTGTGCAAAATTGCAAGAACAAGGGCCTAGCGAGTGCAAAATAGCAAGAGCAAGGGCCTAGCGTGTGCAAAATAAAAAGAACAAGGGCATAGCGTGTGCAAAATAGCAAGAACAAGGGCCTAGCGTGTGCAAAATAAAAAGAACAAGGGCCTAGCATGTGCAAAATAAAAAGAACAAAGGCCTAGCGTGTGCAAAATATAAAGAACAAGGGCCTAGCGTGTGCAAAATTGAAAGAACAAGGGCCTAGCGTGTGCAAAATATAAAGAACAAGGGCCTAGCGTATGCAAAATAAAAAGAACAAGGGCCTAGCGCATATAGAATAAAAAAAACAAGGGCCTAGCATGTGCAAAATAAAAAGAACAAGGGCCTAGCGTGTGCAAAATAAAAAGAACAAGGGCCTAGCGTGTGCAAATTTGAAAGAACAAGGGCCTAGCGTGTGCAAAAGTGCAAGAACAAGGGCCTAGCGTGTGCAAAATAAAAAGAACAAGGGCCTAGCGTGTGCAAAATAAAAAGAACAAGGGCCTAGCGTATGCAAAATAAAAAGAACAAGGGCCTAGCGCATATAGAATAAAAAAACAAGGGCCTAGCATGTGCAAAATAAAAAGAACAAGGGCCTAGCGTGTGCAAAATAAAAAGAACAAGGGCCTAGCGTGTGCAAAATTGAAAGAACAAGGGCCTAGCGTGTGCAAAAGTGCAAAAACAAGGGCCTAGCGTGTGCAAAATAAAAAGATCAAGGGCCTAGCGTGTGCAAAATAAAAAGAACAAGGGTATAGTGTATGCAAAATAAAAAGAACAAGGGCCTAGCGCATGCAAAATAAAAAGAACAAGGGCCTAGCATGTGCAAAATAAAAAGAACAAGGGCCTAGCGTGTGCAAAATAAAAAGAACAAGGGCCTAGCGTGTGCAAAATAAAAAGAACAAGGGTCTAGCATGTGCAAAATTGCAAGAACAAGGGCCTAGCGTGTGCAAAATAAAAAGAACAAGGGCATAGCGTGTGCAAAATAGCAAGAACAGGGGCCTAGCGTGTGCAAAATAAAAAGAACAAGGGCCTAGCGTGTGCAAAATAAAAAGAACAAGGGCCTAGCGTGTGCAAAATTGAAAGAAGAAGGGCCTAGCGTGTGCAAAATAAAAAGAACAAGGGCCTAGCGTATGCAAAATAAAAAGAACAAGGGCCTAGCGTATGCAAAATAAAAAGAACAAGGGCCTAGAGTGTGCAAAATTGCAAGAACAAGGGCCTAGCGTGTGCAAAATAAAAAGAACAAGGGTCTAGCATGTGCAAAATTGCAAGAACAAGGGCCTAGCGTGTGCAAAATTGCAAGAACAAGGGCATAGCGTATGCAAAATAGCAAGAACAAGGGCCTAGCGTGTGCAAAATAAAAGAACAAGGGCCTAGCGTGTGCAAAATAAAAAGAACAAGGGCCTAGCGTGTGCAAAATTGCAAGAACAAGGGCCTAGCGTGTGCAAAATTGCAAGAACAAGGGCCTAGCGAGTGCAAAATAGCAAGAGCAAGGGCCTAGCGTGTGCAAAATAAAAATAACAAGGGCATAGCGTGTGCAAAATAGCAAGAACAAGGGCCTAGCGTGTGCAAAATAAAAAGAACAAGGGCCTAGCATGTGCAAAATAAAAAGAACAAGGGCCTAGCGTATGCAAAATAAAAAGAACAAGGGCCTAGCGTATGCAAAATAAAAAGAACAAGGGCCTAGCATGTGCAAAAAAAAAAGAACAAGGGCCTATCGTGTGCAAAAATAAAAAGAACAAGGGCCTAGCGTGTGCAAAATAAAAAGAACAAGGGTCTAGCATGTGCAAAATTGCAAGAACAAGGGCCTAGCGTGTGCAAAATAAAAAGAACAAAGGCATAGCGTATGCAAAATAGCAAGAACAAGGGCCTAGCGTGTGCAAAATAAAAAGAACAAGGGCCTAGCGTGTGCAAAATAAAAAGAACAAGGGCCTAGCGTGTGCAAAATTGCAAGAACAAGGGCCTAGCGTGTGCAAAATTGCAAGAACAAGGGCCTGGCGAGTGCAAAATAGCAAGAGCAAGGGCCTAGCGTGTGCAAAATAAAAAGAACAAGGGCATAGCGTGTGCAAAATAGCAAGAACAAGGGCCTAGCGTGTGCAAAATAAAAAGAACAAGGGCCTAGCATGTGCAAAATAAAAAGAACAAGGGCCTAGCGTATGCAAAATAAAAAGAACAAGGGCCTAGCGTATGCAAAATAAAAAGAACAAGGGCCTAGCATGTGCAAAATAAAAAGAACAAGGGCCTATCGTGTGCAAAAATAAAAAGAACAAGGGCCTAGCGTGTGCAAAATAAAAAGAACAAGGGTCTAGCATGTGCAAAATTGCAAGAACAAGGGCCTAGCGTGTGCAAAATAGCAAGAACAAGGGCCTAGCGTGTGCAAAATAAAAAGAACAAAGGCCTAGCGTGTGCAAAATATAAAGAACAAGGGCCTAGCGTGTGCAAAATTGAAAGAACAAGGGCCTAGCGTGTGCAAAATAAAAAGAACAAGGGTATAGTGTATGCAAAATAAAAAGAACAAGGGCCTAGCGCATATAGAATAAAAAAACAAGGGCCTAGCATGTGCAAAATAAAAAGAACAAGGGCCTAGCGTGTGCAAAATAAAAAGAACAAGGGCCTAGCGTGTGCAAATTTGAAAGAACAAGGGCCTAGCGTGTGCAAAAGTACAAGAACAAGGGCCTAGCGTGTGCAAAATAAAAAGAACAAGGGCCTAGCGTGTGCAAAATAAAAAGAACAAGGGTATAGTGTATGCAAAATAAAAAGAACAAGGGCCTAGCGCATGCAAAATAAAAAGAACAAGGGCCTAGCATGTGCAAAATAAAAAGAACAAGGGCCTATCGTGTGCAAAAATAAAAAGAACAAGGGCCTAGCGTGTGCAAAATAAAAAGAACAAGGGTCTAGCATGTGCAAAATTGCAAGAACAAGGGCCTAGCGTGTGCAAAATAGCAAGAACAAGGGCCTAGCGTGTGCAAAATAAAAAGAACAAAGGCCTAGCGTGTGCAAAATATAAAGAACAAGGGCCTAGCGTGTGCAAAATTGAAAGAAGAAGGGCCTAGCGTGTGCAAAATAAAAAGAACAAGGGCCTAGCGTATGCAAAATAAAAAGAACAAGGGCCTAGCGCATATAGAATAAAAAAAACAAGGGCCTAGCATGTGCAAAATAAAAAGAACAAGGGCCTAGCGTGTGCAAAATAAAAAGAACAAGGGCCTAGCGTGTGCAAAATTGAAAGAACAAGGGCCTAGCGTGTGCAAAAGTGCAAAAACAAGGGCCTAGCGTGTGCAAAATAAAAAGAACAAGGGCCTAGCGTGTGCAAAATAAAAAGAACAAGGGTATAGTGTATGCAAAATAAAAAGAACAAGGGCCTAGCGCATGCAAAATAAAAAGAACAAGGGCCTAGCATGTGCAAAATAAAAAGAACAAGGGCCTAGCGTGTGCAAAATAAAAAGAACAAGGGCCTAGCGTGTGCAAAATAAAAAGAACAAGGGTCTAGCATGTGCAAAATTGCAAGAACAAGGGCCTAGCGTGTGCAAAAGAAAAAGAACAAGGGCATAGCGTGTGCAAAATAGCAAGAACAGGGGCCTAGCGTGTGCAAAATTAAAAGAACAAGGGCCTAGCGTGTGCAAAATAAAAAGAACAAGGGCCTAGCGTGTGCAAAATTGAAAGAAGAAGGGCCTAGCGTGTGCAAAATAAAAAGAACAAGGGCCTAGCGTATGCAAAATAAAAAGAACAAGGGCCTAGCGTATGCAAAATAAAAAGAACAAGGGCCTAGAGTGTGCAAAATTGCAAGAACAAGGGCCTAGCGTGTGCAAAATAAAAAGAACAAGGGTCTAGCATGTGCAAAATTGCAAGAACAAGGGCCTAGCGTGTGCAAAATTGCAAGAACAAGGGCATAGCGTATGCAAAATAGCAAGAACAAGGGCCTAGCGTGTGCAAAATAAAAAGAACAAGGGCCTAGCGTGTGCAAAATAAAAAGAACAAGGGCCTAGCGTGTGCAAAATTGCAAGAACAAGGGCCTAGCGTGTGCAAAATTGCAAGAACAAGGGCCTAGTGAGTGCAAAATAGCAAGAGCAAGGGCCTAGCGTGTGCAAAATAAAAATAACAAGGGCATAGCGTGTGCAAAATAGCAAGAACAAGGGCCTAGCGTGTGCAAAATAAAAAGAACAAGGGCCTAGCATGTGCAAAATAAAAAGAACAAGGGCCTAGCGTATGCAAAATAAAAAGAACAAGGGCCTAGCGTATGCAAAATTGCAAGAACAAGGGCCTAGCATGTGCAAAATAAAAAGAACAAGGGCCTATCGTGTGCAAAAATAAAAAGAACAAGGGCCTAGCGTGTGCAAAATAAAAAGAACAAGAGTCTAGCATGTGCAAAATTGCAAGAACAAGGGCCTAGCGTGTGCAAAATAAAAAGAACAAAGGCATAGCGTATGCAAAATAGCAAGAACAAGGGCCTAGCGTGTGCAAAATAAAAGGAACAAGGGCCTAGCGTGTGCAAAATAAAAAGAACAAGGGCCTAGCGTGTGCAAAATTGCAAGAACAAGGGCCTAGCGTGTGCAAAATTGCAAGAACAAGGGCGTGGCGAGTGCAAAATAGCAAGAGCAAGGGCCTAGCGTGTGCAAAATAAAAAGAACAAGGGCATAGCGTGTGCAAAATAGCAAGAACAAGGGCCTAGCGTGTGCAAAATAAAAAGAACAAGGGCCTAGCATGTGCAAAATAAAAAGAACAAGGGCCTAGCGTATGCAAAATAAAAAGAACAAGGGCCTAGCGTATGCAAAATAAAAAGAACAAGGGCCTAGCATGTGCAAAATAAAAAGAACAAGGGCCTATCGTGTGCAAAAATAAAAAGAACAAGGGCCTAGCGTGTGCAAAATAAAAAGAACAAGAGTCTAGCATGTGCAAAATTGCAAGAACAAGGGCCTAGCGTGTGCAAAATAGCAAGAACAAGGGCCTAGCGTGTGCAAAATAAAAAGAACAAAGGCCTAGCGTGTGCAAAATATAAAGAACAAGGGCCTAGCGTGTGCAAAATTGAAAGAACAAGGGCCTAGCGTGTGCAAAATATAAAGAACAAGGGCCTAGCGTAAGCAAAATAAAAAGAACAAGGGCCTAGCGCATATAGAATAAAAAAAACAAGGGCCTAGCATGTGCAAAATAAAAAGAACAAGGGCCTAGCGTGTGCAAAATAAAAAGAACAAGGGCCTAGCGTGTGCAAATTTGAAAGAACAAGGGCCTAGCGTGTGCAAAAGTGCAAGAACAAGGGCCTAGCGTGTGCAAAATAAAAAGAACAAGGGCCTAGCGTGTGCAAAATAAAAAGAACAAGGGTATAGTGTATGCAAAATAAAAAGAACAAGGGCCTAGCGCATGCAAAATAAAAAGAACAAGGGCCTAGCATGTGCAAAATAAAAAGAACAAGGGCCTAGCGTGTGCAAAATAAAAAGAACAAGGGCCTAGCGTGTGCAAAATAAAAAGAACAAGGGCATAGCGTGTGCAAAATAGCAAGAACAAGGGCCTAGCGTGTGCAAAATAAAAAGAACAAGGGCCTAGCGTGTGCAAAATAAAAAGAACAAGGGCCTAGCGTGTGCAAAATTGAAAGAACAAGGGCCTAGCGTGTGCAAAATAAAAAGAACAAGGGCCTAGCGTATGCAAAATAAAAAGAACAAGGGCCTAGCGTATGCAAAATAAAAAGAACAAGGGCCTAGAGTGTGCAAAATAAAAAGAACAAGGGCCTAGCGTGTGCAAAATAAAAAGAACAAGGGTCTAGCATGTGCAAAATTGCAAGAACAAGGGCCTAGCGTGTGCAAAATAAAAAGAACAAAGGCATAGCGTATGCAAAATAGCAAGAACAAGGGCCTAGCGTGTGCAAAATAAAAACAACAAGGGCCTAGCGTGTGCAAAATAAAAAGAACAAGGGTCTAGCATGTGCAAAATTGCAAGAACAAGGGCCTAGCGTGTGCAAAATAAAAAGAACAAGGGCATAGCGTATGCAAAATAGCAAGAACAAGGGCCTAGCGTGTGCAAAATAAAAAGAACAAGGGCCTAGCATGTGCAAAATAAAAAGAACAAGGGCCTAGCGTATGCAAAATAAAAAGAACAAGGGCCTAGCGTATGCAAAATAAAAAGAACAAGGGCCTAGCATGTGCAAAATAAAAAGAACAAGGGCCTATCGTGTGCAAAAATAAAAAGAACAAGGGCCTAGCGTGTGCAAAATAAAAAGAACAAGGGTCTAGCATGTGCAAAATTGCAAGAACAAGGGCCTAGCGTGTGCAAAATAGCAAGAACAAGGGTCTAGCGTGTGCAAAATAAAAAGAACAAAGGCCTAGCGTGTGCAAAATATAAAGAACAAGGGCCTAGCGTGTGCAAAATTGAAAGAACAAGGGCCTAGCGTGTGCAAAATATAAAGAACAAGGGCCTAGCGTAAGCAAAATAAAAAGAACAAGGGCCTAGCGCATATAGAATAAAAAAAACAAGGGCCTAGCATGTGCAAAATAAAAAGAACAAGGGCCTAGCGTTTGCAAAATAAAAAGAACAAGGGCCTAGCGTGTGCAAATTTGAAAGAACAAGGGCCTAGCGTGTGCAAAAGTGCAAGAACAAGGGCCTAGCGTGTGCAAAATAAAAAGAACAAGGGCCTAGCGTGTGCAAAATAAAAAGAACAAGGGTATAGTGTATGCAAAATAAAAAGAACAAGGGCCTAGCGCATGCAAAATAAAAAGAACAAGGGCCTAGCATGTGCAAAATAAAAAGAACAAGGGCCTAGCGTGTGCAAAATAAAAAGAACAAGGGCCTAGCGTGTGCAAAATAAAAAGAACAAGGGCATAGCGTGTGCAAAATAGCAAGAACAAGGGCCTAGCGTGTGCAAAATAAAAAGAACAAGGGCCTAGCGTGTGCAAAATAAAAAGAACAAGGGCCTAGCGTGTGCAAAATTGAAAGAACAACGGCCTCGCGTGTGCAAAATAAAAAGAACAAGGGCCTAGCGTATGCAAAATAAAAAGAACAAGGGCCTAGCGTATGCAAAATAAAAAGAACAAGGGCCTAGAGTGTGCAAAATAAAAAGAACAAGGGCCTAGCGTGTGCAAAATAAAAAGAACAAGGGTCTAGCATGTGCAAAATTGCAAGAACAAGGGCCTAGCGTGTGCAAAATAAAAAGAACAAAGGCATAGCGTATGCAAAATAGCAAGAACAAGGGCCTAGCGTGTGCAAAATAAAAACAACAAGGGCCTAGCGTGTGCAAAATAAAAAGAACAAGGGTCTAGCATGTGCAAAATTGCAAGAACAAGGGCCTAGCGTGTGCAAAATAAAAAGAACAAGGGCATAGCGTATGCAAAATAGCAAGAACAAGGGCCTAGCGTGTGCAAAATAAAAAGAACAAGGGCCTAGCGTGTGCAAAATAAAAAGAACAAGGGCCTAGCGTGTGCAAAATTGCAAGAACAAGGGCCTAGCGTGTGCAAAATTGCAAGAACAAGGGCCTAGCGAGTGCAAAATAGCAAGAGCAAGGGCCTAGCGTGTGCAAAATAAAAAGAACAAGGGCATAGCGTGTGCAAAATATGAAGAACAAGGGCCTAGCGTGTGCAAAATAAAAAGAACAAGGGCCTAGCATGTGCAAAATAAAAAGAACAAGGGCCTAGCGTATGCAAAATAAAAAGAACAAGGGCCTAGCGTATGCAAAATAAAAGAACAAGGGCCTAGCATGTGCAAAATAAAAAGAACAAGGGCCTATCGTGTGCAAAAATAAAAAGAACAAGGGCCCTAGCGTGTGCAAAATAAAAAGAACAAGGGTCTAGCATGTGCAAAATTGCAAGAACAAGGGCCTAGAGTGTGCAAAATAGCAAGAACAAGGGCCTAGCGTGTGCAAAATAAAAAGAACAAAGGCCTAGCGTGTGCAAAATATAAAGAACAAGGGCCTAGCGTGTGCAAAATTGAAAGAACAAGGGCCTAGCGTGTGCAAAATATAAAGAACAAGGGCCTAGCGTATGCAAAATAAAAAGAACAAGGGCCTAGCGCATATAGAATAAAAAAAACAAGGGCCTAGCATGTGCAAAATAAAAAGAACAACGGCCTAGCGTGTGCAAAATAAAAAGAACAAGGGCCTAGCGTGTGCAAATTTGAAAGAACAAGGGCCTAGCGTGTGCAAAAGTGCAAGAACAAGGGCCTGGCGGGTGCAAAATAAAAAGAACAAGGGCCTAGCGTGTGCAAAATAAAAAGAATAAGGGTATAGTGTATGCAAAATAAAAAGAACAAGGGCCTAGCGCATGCAAAATATAAAGAACAAGGGCCTAGCATGTGCAAAATAAAAAGAACAAGGGCCTAGCGTGTGCAAAATAAAAAGAACAAGGGCCTAGTGTGTGCAAAATAAAAAGAACAAGGGTCTAGCATGTGCAAAATTGCAAGAACAAGGGCCTAGCGTGTGCAAAATAAAAAGAACAAGGGCATAGCGTGTGCAAAATAGCAAGAACAAGGGCCTAGCGTGTGCAAAATAAAAGAACAAGGGCCCTAGCGTGTGCAAAATAAAAAGAACAAGGGCCTAGCGTGTGCAAAATTGAAAGAAGAAGGGCCTAGTGTGTGCAAAATAAAAAGAACAAGGGCCTAGAGTATGCAAAAAAAAAAGAACAAGAACCTAGCGTATGCAAAATAAAAAGAACAAGGGCCTAGAGTGTGCAAAATTGCAAGAACAAGGGCCTAGCGTGTGCAAAATAAAAAGAACAAGGGTCTAGCATGTGCAAAGTTGCAAGAACAAGGGCCTAGCGTGTGCAAAATTGCAAGAACAAGGGCCTAGCGAGTGCAAAATAGCAAGAGCAAGGGCCTAGCGTGTGCAAAATAAAAAGAACAAGGGCCTAGCATGTGCAAAATAAAAAGAACAAGGGCCTAGCGTATGCAAAATAAAAAGAACAAGGGCCTAGCGTATGCAAAATAAAAAGAACAAGGGCCTAGCATGTGCAAAATAAAAAGAACAAGGGCCTATCGTGTGCAAAAATAAAAAGAACAAGGGCCTAGCGTGTGCAAAATAAAAAGAACAAGGGTCTAGCATGTGCAAAATTGCAAGAACAAGGGCCTAGCGTGTGCAAAATAGCAAGAACAAGGGCCTAGCGTGTGCAAAATAAAAAGAACAAAGGCCTAGCGTGTGCAAAATATAAAGAACAAGGGCCTAGCGTGTGCAAAATTGAAAGAACAGGGGCCTAGCGTGTGCAAAATATAAAGAACAAGGGCCTAGCGTATGCAAAATAAAAAGAACAAGGGCCTAGCGCATATAGAATAAAAAAAACAAGGGCCTAGCATGTGCAAAATAAAAAGAACAAGGGCCTAGCGTGTGCAAAATAAAAGAACAAGGGCCTAGCGTGTGCAAAATTGAAAGAACAAGGGCCTAGCGTGTGCAAAAGTGCAAAAACAAGGGCCTAGCATGTGCAAAATAAAAAGAACAAGGGCCTAGCGTGTGCAAAATAAAAAGAACAAGGGTATAGTGTATGCAAATAAAAAGAACAAGGGCCTAGCGCATGCAAAATAAAAAGATCAAGGGCCTAGCATGTGCAAAATAAAAAGAACAAGGGCCTAGCGTGTGCAAAATAAAAAGAACAAGGGCCTAGCGTGTGCAAAATAAAAAGAACAAGGGTCTAGCATGTGCAAAATTGCAAGAACAAGGGCCTAGCGTGTGCAAAATAAAAAGAACAAGGGCATAGCGTGTGCAAAATAGCAAGAACAGGGGCCTAGCGTGTGCAAAATAAAAAGAACAAGGGCCTAGCGTGTGCAAAATAAAAAGAACAAGGGCCTAGCGTGTGCAAAATTGAAAGAAGAAGGGCCTAGCGTGTGCAAAATAAAAAGAACAAGGGCCTAGCGTATGCAAAATAAAAAGAACAAGGGCCTAGCGTATGCAAAATAAAAAGAACAAGGGCCTAGAGTGTGCAAAATTGCAAGAACAAGGGCCTAGCGTGTGCAAAATAAAAAGAACAAGGGTCTAGCATGTGCAAAATTGCAAGAACAAGGGCCTAACGTGTGCAAAATTGCAAGAACAAGGGCATAGCGTATGCAAAATAGCAAGAACAAGGGCCTAGCGTGTGCAAAATAAAAAGAACAAGGGCCTAGCGTGTGCAAAATAAAAAGAACAAGGGCCTAGCGTGTGCAAAATTGCAAGAACAAGGGCCTAGCGTGTGCAACTTTGCAAGAACAAGGGCCTAGCGAGTGCAAAATAGCAAGAGCAAGGGCCTAGCGTGTGCAAAATAAAAATAACAAGGGCATAGCGTGTGCAAATAGCAAGAACAAGGGCCTAGCGTGTGCAAAATAAAAAGAACAAGGGCCTAGCATGTGCAAAATAAAAAGAACAAGGGCCTAGCGTATGCAAAATAAAAAGAACAAGGGCCCTAGCGTATGCAAAATAAAAAGAACAAGGGCCTAGCATGTGCAAAATAAAAAGAACAAGGGCCTATCGTGTGCAAAAATAAAAGAACAAGGGCCTAGCGTGTGCAAAATAAAAAGAACAAGGGTCTAGCATGTGCAAAATTGCAAGAACAAGGGCCTAGCGTGTGCAAAATAGCAAGAACAAGGGCCTAGCGTGTGCAAAATAAAAAGAACAAAGGCCTAGCGTGTGCAAAATATAAAGAACAAGGGCCTAGCGTGTGCAAATTGAAAGAACAAGGGCCTAGCGTGTGCAAAATATAAAGAACAAGGGCCTAGCGTATGCAAAATAAAAAGAACAAGGGCCTAGCGCATATAGAATAAAAAAACAAGGGCCTAGCATGTGCAAAATAAAAAGAACAAGGGCCCTAGCGTGTGCAAAATAAAAGAACAAGGGCCTAGCGTGTGCAAAATTGAAAGAACAAGGGCCTAGCGTGTGCAAAAGTGCAAAAACAAGGGCCTAGCATGTGCAAAATAATAAGAACAAGGGCCTAGCGTGTGCAAAATAAAAAGAACAAGGGTATAGTGTATGCAAAATAAAAAGAACAAGGGCCTAGCGCATGCAAAATAAAAAGATCAAGGGCCTAGCATGTGCAAAATAAAAAGAACAAGGGCCCTAGCGTGTGCAAAATAAAAGAACAAGGGCCTAGCGTGTGCAAAATAAAAAGAACAAGGGTCTAGCATGTGCAAAATTGCAAGAACAAGGGCCTAGCGTGTGCAAAATAAAAAGAACAAGGGCATAGCGTGTGCAAAATAGCAAGAACAGGGGCCTAGCGTGTGCAAAATAAAAAGAACAAGGGCCTAGCGTGTGCAAAATAAAAAGAACAAGGGCCTAGCCGTGTGCAAAATTGAAAGAAGAAGGGCCTAGCGTGTGCAAAATAAAAAGAACAAGGGACTAGCGTATGCAAAATAAAAGACCAAGGCCTAGCGTATGCAAAATAAAAAGAACAAGGGCCTAGAGTGTGCAAAATTGCAAGAACAAGGGCCTAGCGTGTGCAAAATAAAAAGAACAAGGGTCTAGCATGTGCAAATTGCAAGAACAAGGGCCTAGCGTGTGCAAAATTGCAAGAACAAGGGCATAGCGTATGCAAATAGCAAGAACAAGTGCCTACGCGTGTGCAAAATAAAAAGAACAAGGCCTCCTAGCGTGTGCAAAATAAAAAGAACAAGGGCCTAGCGTGTGCAAAATGCAAGAACAAGGGCATAGCGTGTGAAACTTTGCAAGCACAATGGCCCCTAGCGAGTGCAAAATAGCAAGAGCAAGGGCCCTAGCGGTGCAAAATATAAAATAACAAGGGCATAGCGTGTGGCAAATAGCCAAGAAAACAGGAGCCTAGCGTGTGCAAAATAAAAAGAACAAGCGGCCTGCATGTGCAAAATAAAAAGAACAAGGGCCTAGCGTGTGCAAATTAAAAAGAACAAGGGCCTAGCGTATGCAAAATAAAAAGAACAAGGGCCTAGCATGTGCAAAATAAAAGAACAAGGCCTATCGTGTGCAAAAATAGCAAGAACAAGGGCCTAGCGTGTGCAAAATAAAAAGAACAAGGGTCTAGCATGTGCAAAATTGCAAGAACAAGGGCCTAGCGTGTGCAAAATAGCAAGAACAAGGGCTAGCGTGGCAAAATAAAAAGAACAAAGGCCTAGCGTGTGCAAAATATAAAGAACAAGGGCCTAGCGTGTGCAAAATTGAAAGAACAAGGGCCTAGCGTGTGCAAAATATATAAGAACAAGGGCCTAGCGTATGCAAAATAAAAAGAACAAGGGCCTAGCGCATATAGAATAAAAAAACAAGGGCCTAGCATGTGCAAAATAAAAAGAACAAGGGCCTAGCGTGGCCAAAATAAAAAGAACAAGGGCCTAGCGTGTGCAAAATTGAAAGAACAAGG
>CANXME010001219.1:0-45867 GCA_948144175.1 Closterium sp. NIES-65 | reverse complement strand
CAGCCGCCCGAGCCGCCCGAGCCGCCCGAGCCGCCCGAGCCGCCCGAGCCGCCCGCGCCGCCCCAGCAACCCAGCCGCCCGAGCCGCCCGGCAACCTGAGGAGCCGAGCTCCTGCTCCTGCGTGGCTGCTGCTGCTCCGAGGCGTGCGCAGCTGCTGTTCTGCCGAGTTGCTGAGCCGCTGTGCTACCCGACTCTTCGTGCCCGGGTGAGACAATCAGCTGCTGCAATGGCCACCCCAGTGCCTGTCTTTTGACGCTGAGGGTCGCGCCATTGACTTCCCAGTCTGGATTGAGGACCTGCAGCTGTACTTACTGTGCGATGCGATCGATGAGGTTTCTCTCTTTGACTTTGTCTCTGGAGCTGTCCCTGCCCCTCCTGCTGATGCTGACCCTGCTGTTCGCTCCAAGTGGGCCACACGCGATGCTGCTGCACGTCTTGCTGTGCGTCGCCACCTCCCTTCCTCCGAGCGTGCCCACTTTAGTCAGTGCAAGACCGCTCAGGCCTTGTACGACGCTGTAGTTGCACGCTACTCCTCCCCTTCCTCCGCTACGCTGAGCCGCCTCATGCTACCGTTTCTCTCCGTGACCTCGCTGCCTTTCCCACTGTCGCTGACCTCGTTACCCACCTCCGCGCTAGTGACGCTCGCTACCGCGCTGCCCTTCCTGCTGAGTTCCGCGCCGCAACCCTCCTCCCATGTACATCACTCTCTACTTTCTCGTCACCCGTCTCCCTGAGTCCCTTCGTGTCGTTAGGGACCAGTTTCTCTCTGTCTGTCCCACCACCCTCACTGTCGACCTCCTTGAGGAGTCCCTGCTAGCGCTGAGAAGAGCATCGTCGCTGTAGGGGCCTCTCGGGGTGACCCTCGCACCCCCATCTTTGAGGGTGTTCTCCTTCCCCCCTGCTGCCCTCTGTCGCCTCTGCCGCTGCGGCCGACCTCGCTAGTTTTGAGTCGGTCGGTGCGGCGTCTGCCCCCCAGCGGTAGACGCCGCTCTGGCAAGGGCAAGGGGGGCAAGGGAGCGGGTGGAGCTAGAGGGGGCAGTGGAGGCGGAGGAGGTGGGGGTGGCGGAGGGAGTGGGGGTGGCGGTGGAGGTGGTGGCGGGAGTGGAGGTACTGGTGGAGGCGGTGGAGCGGAGGTGGCGGCGGAGGCGGTGGCGGAGGAGGCGGGGGCGAGGGTACCGGTGGGGGCGGTGGCGGTGGAGACGGGGGTGGCGTTGGAGGCGGGAGTGGCGGTGGCGGCGGGGGTCGGAGTGGCTCGTCCAGCGGAGCAGCTCTGGGGGTGGCCAGCGCCAGCAGCAGCAGCAGCAGCAGCAGCAGCAGCAGCACAGCAGCAGCAGCAGCAGCAGCACAGCAGCGCCCTCGCACCGTCCCCGCCCCTCAGCAGCTCCGTGAGTGGTACTTGCAGCGTCAGCGTGGTGGTGCGTTTGGTCCCTGCCCCTACGTTCTTCGCACCGGTGACCGTGCGGGGGAGAGGTGTGGAGGCACCCACGCAGCCCGCCGCTGCTTTGGCCGCCTGACCGACGCCTGGCGTCAGCAGTTTCCGGAGGCCGCTGAGATCCCCCGCTGGGGGGAGCTGTCTAGGGCTGGTGTAGCCATTTATGATCTTGACTTTGATGCTATTCTTTCTGCTATGTATGCTGTGACTGGTAGTGATGAGGATGACTGTTACCGGTGTTTCCCGCCCGACCCGGGCATTGGTACTGCTGCTGCGTCAGGTGCTAGTGAGGCTGCTGCTCTAGGTGCCAGTGCGTCTGTGCTCTCAGGTACTGGTGAGTTTGCCCTCTCAGGTACTGTGTCGGCTTCGGCCTCTCACACCTTCACCCTTGACTCTGGAGCGTCTCGCTCCTTCTTTCGGGACCCGCACCACTCTCACGCCGCTGAGTCGGCCGGTTGCGGTGTCCCTGGCTGACCCCTCTGGGGGGCCTGTCCTTTCTCGCTTCTCCACGGTCCTTCCGTGTCCTGCGGCCCCCTCTGGCACCCTGTCTGGTCTCTACCTCCCCTCGTTCTCGACGAACCTGGTGAGTGGTGCTGACCTACAGGATGCGGGTGTCCACCAGTTCACTCCTGCTCGTCAGCGAGTGACCCACTGCACGGAGGCTAGCACGGGACGCCACCTGGCTACGTTTACACGTCGGCCAGGGTCGAGCCTGTACACACTGACCACTGCTTCTCCTCCAGGTGCTGAGTCTGGTAGGGTCCCTTCGTCTGGTCAGGTGTTTGCCGCAGCGTCCAGGTCTGGTCCTGAGTCTGCCCCCTGTTCGTGTCGTCGTCTGTCTCACGAGACCCTCCTCTGGCACCACCGCCTTGGCCACCCCTCTCTGCTTCGGCTCAGAGGCATGGCCTCCCGTCTTCTTGTGTCTGTCTCTCCCGGTCTCTACCTCCCCTTCCTCAGGGCCCTGGCCCTGCCTGTGTCCCCTGTGTCGAGGGGCGCCAGCGTGCTGCCCCTCACTCCTCCCAGTTTCCTCCGACAGAGGCCCCGTTGCAGACGCTTCACATGGACGTGTGGGGCCCAGCCCGCGTCCGTGGACAGGGTCAGGAGGGCTACTTCCTGCTCGTTGTTGACGACTACTCGCGTTACACCACGGTCTTCCCCTTGCGCAGCAAGGGTGAGGTCACTGAGGTGCTGATCGACTGGATCCGCGCAGCTCGTCTTCAGCTCAGGCAGAGCTTTGGCTCCGACTTTCCTGTGTTGCGTCTGCACTCGGACAGAGGCGGAGAGTTCTCCTCTGGCCTTCTGCGTGCCTACTGTCGTGCGCGAGGCATCCGCCAGTCCTTCACGCTTCCGGACTCCCCGCAGCAAAATGGGATTGCTGAGCGCCGCATTGGCATGGTCATGGACGTCGCCCGTACGTCCATGATGCATGCGGCTGCCCCCCATTTTCTGTGGCCGTTTGCGGTCAGGTACGCCGCGCATCAGATCAACCTCCACCCCAGGGTCTCCAGGCCGGAGACCTCCCCAGCCCTGCTGTGGACGGGAAGGTTGGTGATGCGTCGGCGTTCTGGTTCTGGGGATCTCGGGCGTTTGTCCGCGACTTGTCTGCGGACAAGCTGTCCCCTCGCGCTGCTCCCTGCGTCTTCCTGGGGTTCCCCCCCGACGCCCCTGGGTGGCAGTTCTACCACCCCACCTCTCGACGTGTTCTGTCCTCCCAGGACGTCACGTTCGACGAGTCGGTACCCTACTACCGCCTCTTCCCCTACCGCACTCCGTCCCTCCCCCCACCCCCGCTCTTCTTGGTACCAGGTCCCCCCCGGTAGACCCCCTCCCCCGTCAGGGTCCTGCCCCTTCAGGTGTTCCCAGGTAGACGCGGTCGAGCCTGTCGAGGTCACTGGTGACTCTGGTGCTGCTGCGGGAGCTGAGCCTGGGGGTGCGGAGCCTGGGGGTGCGGAGCTTGGGGGTGCTGTGCCTGGGGGTGCTGTGCCGGGGGGTGCGGAGCCTGGGGGTGCGGAGACTGGGGGTGCTGAGCCTGGGGGTGCTGAGCCTGGAGGTGCCGAGCCTGGGGGTGCTGAGCCTAGGGGTGCTGCGCCTGGGGTGCTGAGCCTGGGGGTGCTGAGCCTGGGGGTGCTGAGCCTGGGGGTGCTGTGCCTGGGGGTGCTTCGTCTCGCCGGGAGCCACTCTCCCCACAGGAGCTGCGTGAGTGGTTTGCCAGGCGCTGGAGGCGTGCTGCTGTGTTGGTGGTTCTTCGGCTGCAGAGGGTACTGCTGCCGCGCGTCCCGGTGGTGCTCGTACTGTGGGTGCTGGAGCTGCTGGGTCTGAGGGTTCTCCTGGAGCTGGTGCTGCTGAGGGTGTTGGCGCTGTGCCTGCCGCTGGCGGTCCGACTGACAGTGCTCCTGGTGCTGCTGCTGGAGGTTCTGGTGCTGCTGGAGGTGCTACTGTAGTGGGTGCTCCTGCTGGGGGTACTGGTGCTGTTCCTGCTGTTTCTGGCGTCGCCGCGCGGCCCCGACCGTACTTCGTTCGCTCCTGCAGCAGGTTCTTGGTCTTACACCTCCTCCTCCCTTAGAGGGTCCGCAGCCTGTCCGGTCACAGCCACAGCTACAGCCTGCCTCCCCTTTGCCTGCTCCTTCTCCCTACGCTGGTCCGACTGGAGGTCTTACTGAGCGTCGTGAGCCTGCGTCTCGTCCTGCGTTGCCTGTTCGTACTGAGCGCGCTAGTGGTCGCGGGTCGCGTCAGCGTCCTCCTCCTGTCCCTGGCACGCACCGATGTCACTGCGTCCGTCCACTGCTCCTCTGCGTGCCCCTTTGCCTTCTCCTCCTGCTTCCTCTCTTCCTGCTCTTGCCGACCCGGAGTCGGACTCTCTTCGTGCTGCCAGTCCTACTGTCACGCGTCTTCTTGCTACTGCTGTCACTGACCCTTCCTTCGAGTCGTCTGCTGCTTCTGCCCTTGTCACTGAGCTTGTCGACTTTGCTGCACGCTGTCGTCTAGACTACGCTGCCAGTCTTGTCGCTGAGTCTGAGTCTGCCTGTCCTCCGTCCGTCGGGGTGAGTGTGCCCTCGGCACGGACGTCCTTGAGGACAGGCAGGAGGAGTTCCAGTGTCTGGCAGCCGCTTCACCTCATCTCGCGTCTGTACTGCTAGCCCCTGAGGAGACCCGATGCACCAGACATCCCGACTCCGCGCTCTTACGCGGAGGCGATAGAGGGTCCCTACTCCTCTCAGTGGCAGGCAGCTATGGATGCAGAGATGGCTTCCTGGAAGTCCACAGGCACCTACGTCGACGCTGTTCCCCCTCCTGGGGCGAACATCGTCAGTGGCATGTGGATTTTCAGGGTGAAGCGGCCGCCGGGTTCACCGCCTGTCTTCAAGGCGCGTTACGTGGCTCGTGGCTTCAGTCAGCGGCAGGGGGTTGACTACTTTCAGACCTTCTCCCCCCCACCCCGAAGATGACTACTCTTCGGGTTCTGCTGCACGTTGCTGCTCACCGTGACTACGAGCTGCACTCTCTCGACTTCAGCACAGCTTTCTTGCAGGGCAGCCTGCACGAGGAGATCTGGCTGCGCCGCCCACCTGGCTTCACTGGGTCGTTCCCTCCTGGTACCCAGTGGAGTCTCTAGCGTCCAGTCTACGGTCTCCGCCAGGCGCCTCGTGAGTGGCACGACACACTGAGGACTACGCTCGCGACACTTGGGTTTGCTCCGTCTACTGCCGACCCGTCGCTTTTTCTGCGCACCGACACCTCTCTGCCGCCGTTCTACATCCTCGTGTACGTCGACGACTTGGTCTTTGCCACAGCTTACACTGCTGGACTCGCCTACGTGAAGTCCGAGCTGCAGAAGAGACACACGTGCACTGACCTGGGTGAAGTGCGTAGCTACCTTGGCTTGCAGATCACCCGGGACAGAGCGCGCCGCACCATTACCCTGACTCAGTCACACATGGTGCAGCAGGTCCTTCAGCGCTTCGGCTTCACGTACTCCTCGCCTCAGGCCACTCCTCTGCCTACTCGCCACTCACTCTCAGCTCTGCCTTCGGATGAGTCCGTAGAGTCGAGTGGCCCGTTTGCAGAGCTTGTTGGCTGCCTCATGTACCTGATGACCTGCACACGTCCTGACCTTGCATACCCTCTTAGCATTCTCGCACGCTATGTTGCTCCTGGGAGACACCGACCAGAGCACATGGCTGCAGCGAAGAGGGTGTTGCGCTACTTGTGCAGCACGTCGGGCATGGGGCTAGTGCTTGGAGGGCGCAGTCCAGTGGTCCTCACTGGGCATGCAGACGCTTCTTGGGCTGACGACCAGGCTACGCAGCGGTCGTCACAGGGTTACACCTTCAGCCTTGGTTCCGGCTCTGTTTCGTGGCGGGCTACCCGCTCGTCTTCTGTTCTCGGCTCCAGTTGTGAGGCTGAGATCTACGCTGGGGCTATGGCTGCGCAGGAGTTACGTTGCTCACCTACCTGCTGACCGACCTTGGAGAGCAGCCTCGTTCTCCTCCAGTCCTGTACGTAGACAACAAGGCCATGCTGGCCTTGTGTCGAGAGCAGCGACTGGAGCACAGAACGAAGCACATTGCTCTCCGCTACTTTCTTGCTCGTGAGCTACAGCAGCGTGGACAGTTGCGACTTGCGTACGTGGCCTCTGAGGCCAACACTGCTGATATCTTCACCAAGGCACTTGCGCCTTGTGATCATCAGCGTTGTTGCACGCAGTTGGGTCTTGTGCCTGTCTTGCCTCACTTGCTCTCCTCTTGACCTTGCTTGTACCTTCGCCTATATATATACTCTTGTTCTTGCTTGTTTGCCTCTTGTATATCTCTATAAATGATCTTGCATGTGAACTGGCCTTCTGGCCTTGAACTTGTGCTCGGAATGCGTGGTGACTTTGTGATCCACCCTGAGCTTTGCTTTGCTTTGCTTGACTGGTCTTGTGACCCCTTGTTCTCCCCACTTTGCCTATGGGGGTGTGTCAGAACATATAGCTTACTTGTTTCTGTAGGCTATAGTGGGGTATCCCATAAGGGGTTACAACCCAATCAGGGTTTCCTAGTTGTACTCACTTCGTTCATAGTCATTCCATTCTCGTTCAATTCTTCTCATCTAATGCATATGTAGTATGGAAAGTGGTGCATTGGCCAGGTCAGTCAGTATGGGAACTTAGAGTGCAAATGCCTCGGAGGAACGGAAACCGCTCAGATCTCGCCATAATACATGGAATCTAGTGGTCTCACTCAAATATAAGGTAAGAAATATATGCATCTAGTGAATGTAAGGGTTTGAAAGGTAACTAACGCACATGTGTAGAGAAAATTGCGCATCGGCCAGTTTGGTCGGCATTTCGCACTTATAGTGCGAAACGCTCATTTCTCAAAAAGTAGAAGGGAATCTAGCGGTCTCACTCGATCACAAGGTGGGCAAATATATAAATCTAATGAGCTAATAAGGTTTGAAAGGAATCTAATGCATATGTATATGGAAAATGGTGCATTGGCCAGGTCGGTCAGTATGGGAACTTAGAGTGCAAATGCCAGGGAGAACGGAAGCGCTCTAAATCTCGCATAGTACACGAAATCTAGTGGTCGTCACTCAAATAGAAGGTAGGAAATAAATTCATCTAGTGGATGTAAGGGTTTGAAAGGTAACTAACGCACATGTGTAGAGAAAATGGAGCATCGGCCAGTCTCGCCGGCATTTCGCACTTATAGTGCAAGTAGGGCCAGGAGAACGGAAACGCTCATTTCTCAAAAAGTAAAGGAATCTAGCAGTCTCACTCGATTAGAAGGTGGGAAATATATAAATCTAGTGAGCTAATAAGGTTCGAAAGGAATCTAATGCATATGTATATGGAAAATGGTGCATTGGCCAGGTCGGTCAGTATGGGAACTTAGAGTGCAAATGCCAGGGAGAACGGAAGCGCTCAGATCTCGCATAGTACACGGAATCTAGTGGTCTCACTCAAATAGAAGGTAGGAAATAAACTCATCTAGTGAACGTAAAGGTTTGAAAGGTAACTAACGCACATGTGTAGAGAAAATGGTGCATCGGCCGGTCTCGCCGGCATTTCGCACTTATAGTGCAAGTAGGGCCAAGGAGAACAGAAACGCTCATTTCTCAAAAAGTAAAGGGAATCTAGCGGTCTCACTCGATCAAAAGGTGGGAAATATATAAATCTAGTGAGCTAATAAGGTTCCGAAGGAATCTAATGCATATGTATATCGAAAGTGGTGCATTGGCCAGGTCGGTCAGTATGGGAACTTAGAGTGCAAATGCCTGGGAGAACGGAACCGCTCAGATCTCGCATAATACACGGAATCTAGTGGTCTCACTCAAATATAAGATAGGATATATATTCATCTAGTGAACGTAAGGGTTTGAAAGGTAACTAACGCACATGTGAAGAGAAAATGGTGCATCGGCCAGTCTGGCCGGCATTTCGCACTCATAGTGCAGGTGGGGCCAGGGAGAACGGAAACGCTCGTTTCTCAAAAAGTGGAGGGAATCTAACGATCTCACTCGATCAGAAGGTGGGAAATATATAAATCTAGTCAGCTAAAAAGGTTTGAAATGCATTCAACGCACATGTATAGAGAAAATGGTGCATTGGCCAGGTCGGGTCAGTATCGGAACTTAAAAATGCAAATGCCAGGGAGATCGGAAGCGCTCAGATCTCGCATAGTACACGAATCAAGTGGTCTCACTCAAATAGAAAGTAGGAAATAAATTCATCTAGTGAACGTAAGGGTTTGAAAGGTAACTAACGCACATGTGTAGAGAAAATTGTGCATCGGCCAAGTCTGGCCGGCATTCGCACTTATAGTGCAACTAGGCCAAGGAGAACGGAAACGCTCATTTCTCAAAAAGTAGAGGGAATCTAGCGGTCTCACTTGATCAGAAGGTGGGAAATATATAAATCTAGTAAGCTAATAAGGTTCGAAAGGAATCTAATGCATATCTATATGGAAAATGGTGCATTGGCCAGGTCGGTCAGTATGGGAACTTAGAGTGCAAATGCCAGGAGAACGCAAGCGCTCAGATCTCGCATAGTACACGGAATCTAGTGGTCTCACTCAAATAGAAGGTAGGAAATAAATTCATCTAGTGAACGTAAGTGTTTGAAAGGTAACTAACACACATGTGTAGAGAAAATGGTGCATCGGCCAGTCTGGCCGGCATTTCGCACTTTTAGTGCAACTAGGGCCAAGGAGTACGGAAACGCTCATTTCTCAAAAAGTAGAGGGAATCCAGCGGTCTCACTCGATCAGAAGGTGGGAAATATATAATTATAGTGAGCTAATAAGGTTTCGAAAGGAATCTAATGCATATGTATATGGAAAATGGTGCATTGGCCAGGTCGGTCAGTATGGGAACTTGGAGTGCAAATGCCAGGGAGAACGGAACGGCTCAGATCTCGCATAGTACACGGAATCTAGTGGTCTCACTCAAATAGAATGTA
Organism: Closterium sp. NIES-65; assembly: GCA_948144175.1. Classification (NCBI taxonomy): domain Eukaryota; kingdom Viridiplantae; phylum Streptophyta; class Zygnematophyceae; order Desmidiales; family Closteriaceae; genus Closterium; species Closterium sp. NIES-65. Next base: position 36,991 of record CANXME010001219.1, on the reverse strand, counting down.
GGAAAATAAATTCATCTAGTGAACGTAAGGGTTTGAAAGGTAACTAACGCACTTGTGTAGAGAAAATGGTGCATCGGCCAGTCTGGCCGGCATTTCGCACTTTTAGTGCAACTAGGGCCAAGGAGAACGGAAACGCTCATTTCTCAAAAAGTAAAGGGAATCTAGCGGTCTCACTCGATCAGAAGGTGGGAAATATATAAATCTAGTGAGCTAATAATGTTCGGAAGGATCTAATGCATATGTATATGGAAAGTGGTGCATTGGCCAGGTCGGTCAGTATGGGAACTTAGAGTGCAAATGCCTCGGAGAACGGAACCGCTCAGATCTCGCATAATACATGGAATCTAGTGGTCTCACTCAAATATAAGGTAAGAAATATATGCATCTAGTGAACGTAAGGGTTTGAAAGGTAACTAACGCACATGTGTAGAGAAAATTGCGCATCGGCCAGTCTGGCCGGCATTTCGCACTTATAGTGCAAGTAGGGCCAAGGAGAACGGAAACGCTCATTTCTCAAAAAGTAGAGGGAATCTAGCGGTCTCACTCGATCAGAAGGTGGGAAATATATAAATCTAATGAGCTAATCAGGTTCGAAAGGAATCTAATGCATACGTATATGGAAAATGGTGCATTGGCCAGGTCGGTCAGTATGGGAACTTAGAGTGCAAATGCCAGGGAGAACGGAAGCGCTCAGATCTCGCATAGTACACGGAATCTAGTGGTCTCACTCAAATAGAAGGTAGGAAATAAATTCATCTAGTGGACGTAAGGGTTTGAAAGGTAACTAACGCACATGTGTAGAGAAAATGGAGCATCGGCCAGTCTCGCCGGCATTTCGCACTTATAGTGCAAGTAGGGCCAAGGAGAACGGAAACGCTCATTTCTCAAAAAGTAAAGGGAATCTAGCAGTCTCACTCGATCAGAAGGTGGGAAATATATAAATCTAGTGAGCTAATAAGGTTCGAAAGGAATCTAATGCATACGTATATGGAAAATGGTGCATTGGCCAGGTCGGTCAGTATGGGAACTTAGAGTGCAAATGCCAGGGAGAACGGAAGCGCTCAGATTTCGCATAGTACACGGAATCTAGTGGTCTCACTCAAATAGAAGGTAGGAAATAAATTCATCTAGTGAACGTAAGGGTTTGAAAGGTAACTAACGCACATGTGTAGAGAAAATGGAGCATCGGCCAGTCTGGCCGGCATTTCGCACTTATAGTGCAAGTAGGGCCAAGGAGAACGGAAACGCTCATTTCTCAAAAAGTAAAGGGAATCTAGCACTCTCACTCGATCAGAAGGTGGGAAATATATAAATCTAGTGAGCTTATAAGGTTCGAAAGGAATCTAATGCATATGTATATGGAAAATGGTGCATTGGCCAGGTCGGTCAGTATGGGAACTTAAACTGCAAATGCCTGGGAGAACGGAACCGCTCAGATCTCGCATAATACACGGAATCTAGTGGTCTCACTCAAATATAAGGTATGAAATATATTCATCTAGTGAACGTAAGGGTTTGAAAGGTAACTAAAGCACATGTGTAGAGAAAATGGTGCATCGGCCAGTCTGGCCGGCATTTCGCACTCATAGTGCAGGTGGGGCCAGGGAGAACGGAAACGCTCGTTTCTCAAAAAGTAGAGGGAATCTAATGGTCTCACCCGATCAGAAGGTGGGAAATATATAAATCTAGTCAGCTAAAAAGGTTTGAAATGTATTCAACGCACATGTATAGAGAAAATGGTGCATTGGCCAGGTCGGTCAGTATCGGAACTTAAAATGCAAATGCCAGGGAGAACGGAAGCGCTCAGATCTCGCATAGTACACGGAATCTAGTGGTCTCACTCAAATAGAATGTAGGAAATAAATTCATCTAGTGAACGTAAGGGTTTGAAAGGTAACTAACGCACATGTGTAGAGAAAATGGTGCATCGGCCAGTCAGGCCGGCATTTCGCACTTTTAGTGCAACTAGGGCCAAGGAGAACGGAAACGCTCATTTCTCAAAAAGTAAAGGGAATCTAGCGGTCTCACTCGATCAGAAGGTGGGAAATATATAAATCTAGTGAGCTAATAATGTTCGGAAGGAATCTAATGTCAGAACATGTAGCTTACTTGTTTCTGTAGGCTATAGTGGGGTATCCCATAAGGGGTACAACCCAATCAGGGTTTCCTATTTGTACTCACTTCGTTCATAGTCATTCCATTCTCGTTCAATTCTTCTCATGGAATTAGAGCAGGTCCCCTCCTAGGGACTGTTCCTAGGGCCCACCGAAGCGCGCCCCGAGGCGCGCGTTCTTTTTTTTTTAGCGACCCTGCGTGTCGCCCCTACCGTCGCGCTCCCCGCCGCTCCCTCCTCTGACGGCCGCCCGCCCTAGCGCCCGAGCGCCGCCGCCCTTGCGCCCTGACGGCCGCCCGCCCTAGTGCCCTGACGGCCGCCCGCTCTAGCGCCCCGAACGTCGCCCCGCCCTAGCGCCCTGACGGCCGCCCGCCCTAGCGCCCTGACGGCCGCCCGCCCTAGCGCCCCGAGCGCCGCCCGCCCTAGCGCCCAGACGGCCGCCCGCCCTAGCGCCCTGACGGCCGCCCGCCCTAGCGCCCGAGCGCCGCCCGCCCTAGCGCCCGGGCGCCGCCCGCCCTAGCGCCCGAGCGCCGCCCGCCCTAGCGCCCGAGCGCCGCCCGCCCTAGCGCCCTGACGGCCGCCCGCCCTAGCGCCCGTGCGCCGCTCGCCCTAGCGCCCTGACGGCCGCCCGCTCTAGTGCCCTGACGGCCGCCCGCCCTAGCGCCCGAGCGCAGCCCGCCCTAGCGCCCTGACGGCCGCCCGCCCTAGCGCCCTGACGGCCGGCCGCCCGCCCTAGCACCCGTGCGCCGCTCGCCCTAGCGCCCGAGCGCCGCCCGCCCTTTCGCCCTTACGGCCGCCCGCCCTGACGCCTGAGCGCCGCCCGTCGCAGCCGCCCGTGAGCTGCCTGTACGCCGCCCGCCGAGCCTCCGTGCACCCGCCGTCCCTGAGCCGCCCGCGCCGCCGTCCCTGAGCCGCCTGTGCAGCCGCCCGCGAGCTGCCAGCGAGCCGCCCGTCGCGACGCCCGCGCCGCACGAGCCGCCCGTACAGCCGAGCCGCCCGAGCCGCCCGAGCCGCCCGCGCCGCCCCAGCAACCGAGCCGCCCGAGCCGCCCGAGCCGCCCGAGCCGCCCGAGCCGCCCGAGCCGCCCGCGCCGCCCCAGCAAACCGAGCCGCCCGAGCCGCCCGGGCAACCTGAGGAGCCGAGCTCCTGCTCCTGCGTGGCTGCTGCTGCTCCGAGGCGTGCGCAGCTGCTGTTCTGCCGAGTTGCTGAGCCGCTGTGCTACCCGACTCTTCGTGCCCGGTGAGACAATCAGCTGCTGCAATGGCCACCCCCAGTGTCCTGTCTTTTGACGCTGAGGGTCGCGCCATTGACTTCCCAGTCTGGATTGAGGACCTGCAGCTGTACTTACTGTGCGATGCGATCGATGAGGTTTCTCTCTTTGACTTTGTCTCTGGAGCTGTCCCTGCCCCTCCTGCTGATGCTGACCCTGCTGTTCGCTCCAAGTGGGCCACACGCGATGCTGCTGCACGTCTTGCTGTGCGTCGCCACCTCCCTTCCTCCGAGCGTGCCCACTTTAGTCAGTGCAAGACCGCTCAGGCCTTGTACGACGCTGTAGTTGCACGCTACTCCTCCCCTTCCTCCGCTACGCTGAGCCGCCTCATGCTACCGTTTCTCTTCCGTGACCTCGCTGCCTTTCCCACTGTCGCTGACCTCGTTACCCACCTCCGCGCTAGTGACGCTCCCTACCGCGCTGCCCTTCCTGCTGAGTTCCGCGCCGCAAACCCTCCTCCCATGTACATCACTCTCTACTTTCTCGTCACCCGTCTCCCTGAGTCCCTTCGTGTCGTTAGGGACCAGTTTCTCTCTGTCTGTCCCACCACCCTCACTGTCGACCTCCTTGAGGAGTCCCTGCTAGCGGCTGAGAAGAGCATCGTCGCTGTAGGGGCCTCTCGGGTGACCCTCGCACCCCCATCTTTGAGGGGTGTTCTCCTTCCCCCCTGCTGCCCTCTGTCGCCTCTGCCGCTGCGGCCGACCTCGCTAGTTTTGAGTCGGTCGGTGCGGCGTCTGCCCCCAGCGGTAGACGCCGCTCTGGCAAGGGCAAGGGGGGCAAGGGAGCGGTGGAGGTGGTGGCGGGAGTGGAGGTACTGGTGGAGGCGGTGGAGGCGGAGGTGGCGGCGGAGGCGGTGGCGGAGGAGGCGGGGGCGAGGGTACCGGTGGGGGCGGTGGCGGTGGAGACGGGGGTGGCGTTGGAGGCGGGAGTGGCGGTGGCGGCGGGGGTCGGAGTGGCTCGTCCCAGCGGAGCAGCTCTGGGGGTGGCCAGCGCCAGCAGCAGCAGCAGCAGCAGCAGCAGGCAAGCAGCAGCGCCCTCGCACCGTCCCCGCCCCTCAGCAGCTCCGTGAGTGGTACTTGCAGCGTCAGCGTGGTGGTGCGTTTGGTCCCTGCCCCTACGTTCTTCGCACCGGTGACCGTGCGGGGGAGAGGTGTGGAGGCACCCACGCAGCCCGCCGCTGCTTTGGCCGCCTGACCGACGCCTGGCGTCAGCAGTTTCCGGAGGCCGCTGAGATCCCCCGCTGGGGGAGCTGTCTAGGGCTGGTGTAGCCATTTATGATCTTGACTTTGATGCTATTCTTTCTGCTATGTATGCTGTGACTGGTAGTGATGAGGATGACTGTTACCGGTGTTTCCCGCCCGACCCGGGCATTGGTACTGCTGCGTCAGGTGCTAGTGAGGCTGCTGCTCTAGGTGCCAGTGCGTCTGTGCTCTCAGGTACTGGTGAGTTTGCCCTCTCAGGTACTGTGTCGGCTTCGGCCTCTCACACCTTCACCCTTGACTCTGGAGCGTCTCGCTCCTTCTTTCGGGACCGCACCACTCTCACGCCGCTGAGTCGGCCGGTTGCGGTGTCCCTGGCTGACCCCTCTGGGGGGCCTGTCCTTTCTCGCTTCTCCACGGTCCTTCCGTGTCCTGCGGCCCCCTCTGGCACCCTGTCTGGTCTCTACCTCCCCTCGTTCTCGACGAACCTGGTGAGTGGTGCTGACCTACAGGATGCGGGTGTCCACCAGTTCACTCCTGCTCGTCAGCGAGTGACCCACTGCACGGAGGCTAGCACGGGACGCCACCTGGCTACGTTTACACGTCGGCCAGGGTCGAGCCTGTACACACTGACCACTGCTTCTCCTCCAGGTGCTGAGTCTGGTAGGGTCCCTTCGTCTGGTCAGGTGTTTGCCGCAGCGTCCAGGTCTGGTCCTGAGTCTGCCCCCTGTTCGTGTCGTCGTCTGTCTCACGAGACCCTCCTCTGGCACCACCGCCTTGGCCACCCCTCTCTGCTTCGGCTCAGAGGCATGGCCTCCCGTCTTCTTGTGTCTGGTCTCCCCCAGTCTCTACCTCCCCTTCCTCAGGGCCCTGGCCCTGCCTGTGTCCCCTGTGTCGAGGGGCGCCAGCGTGCTGCCCCTCACTCCTCCCAGTTTCCTCCGACAGAGGCCCCGTTGCAGACGCTTCACATGGACGTGTGGGGCCCAGCCCGCGTCCGTGGACAGGGTCAGGAGGGCTACTTCCTGCTCGTTGTTGACGACTACTCGCGTTACACCACGGTCTTCCCCTTGCGCAGCAAGGGTGAGGTCACTGAGGTGCTGATCGACTGGATCCGCGCAGCTCGTCTTCAGCTCAGGCAGAGCTTTGGCTCCGACTTTCCTGTGTTGCGTCTGCACTCGGACAGAGGCGGAGAGTTCTCCTCTGGCCTTCTGCGTGCCTACTGTCGTGCGCGAGGCATCCGCCAGTCCTTCACGCTTCCGGACTCCCCGCAGCAAAATGGGATTGCTGAGCGCCGCATTGGCATGGTCATGGACGTCGCCCGTACGTCCATGATGCATGCGGCTGCCCCCCATTTTCTGTGGCCGTTTGCGGTCAGGTACGCCGCGCATCAGATCAACCTCCACCCCAGGGTCTCCAGGCCGGAGACCTCCCCAGCCCTGCTGTGGACGGGGAAGGTTGGTGATGCGTCGGCGTTCTGGTTCTGGGGATCTCGGGCGTTTGTCCGCGACTTGTCTGCGGACAAGCTGTCCCCTCGCGCTGCTCCCTGCGTCTTCCTGGGGTTCCCCCCCGACGCCCCTGGGTGGCAGTTCTACCACCCCACCTCTCGACGTGTTCTGTCCTCCCAGGACGTCACGTTCGACGAGTCGGTACCCTACTACCGCCTCTTCCCCTACCGCACTCCGTCCCTCCCCCCACCCCCGCTCTTCTTGGTACCAGGTCCCCCCCCGGTAGACCCCCTCCCCCGTCAGGGTCCTGCCCCTTCAGGTGTGTCCCAGGTAGACGCGGTCGAGCCTGTCGAGGTCACTGGTGACTCTGGTGCTGCTGCGGGAGCTGAGCCTGGGGGTGCGGAGCCTGGGGGTGCGGAGCTTGGGGGTGCTGTGCCTGGGGGTGCTGTGCCGGGGGGTGCGGAGCCTGGGGGTGCGGAGACTGGGGGTGCTGAGCCTGGGGGTGCTGAGCCTGGAGGTGCCGAGCCTGGGGGTGCTGAGCCTAGGGGTGCTGCGCCTGGGGGTGCTGAGCCTGGGGGTGCTGAGCCTGGGGGTGCTGAGCCTGGGGGTGCTGTGCCTGGGGGTGCTTCGTCTCGCCGGGAGCCACTCTCCCCACAGGAGCTGCGTGAGTGGTTTGCCAGGCGCTGGAGGCGTGCTGCTGGTGTTGGTGGTTCTTCGGCTGCAGAGGGTACTGCTGCCGCGCGTCCCGGTGGTGCTCGTACTGTGGGTGCTGGAGCTGCTGGGTCTGAGGGTTCTCCTGGAGCTGGTGCTGCTGAGGGTGTTGGCGCTGTGCCTGCCGCTGGCGGTCCGACTGACAGTGCTCCTGGTGCTGCTGCTGGAGGTTCTGGTGCTGCTGGAGGTGCTACTGTAGTGGGTGCTCCTGCTGGGGGTACTGGTGCTGTTCCTGCTGTTTCTGGCGTCGCCGCGCGGCCCCGACCGTACTTCGTTCCGCTCCTGCAGCAGGTTCTTGGTCTTACACCTCCTCCTCCCTTAGAGGGTCCGCAGCCTGTCCGGTCACAGCCACAGCTACAGCCTGCCTCCCCTTTGCCTGCTCCTTCTCCCTACGCTGGTCCGACTGGAGGTCTTACTGAGCGTCGTGAGCCTGCGTCTCGTCCTGCGTTGCCTGTTCGTACTGAGCGCGCTAGTGGTCGCGGGTCGCGTCAGCGTCCTCCTCCTGTCCCTGGCACGCACCGGATGTCACTGCGTCCGTCCACTGCTCCTCTGCGTGCCCCTTTGCCTTCTCCTCCTGCTTCCTCTCTTCCTGCTCTTGCCGACCCGGAGTCGGACTCTCTTCGTGCTGCCAGTCCTACTGTCACGCGTCTTCTTGCTACTGCTGTCACTGACCCTTCCTTCGAGTCGTCTGCTGCTTCTGCCCTTGTCACTGAGCTTGTCGACTTTGCTGCACGCTGTCGTCTAGACTACGCTGCCAGTCTTGTCGCTGAGTCTGAGTCTGCCTGTCCTCCGTCCGTCGGGGGTGAGTGTGCCCTCGGCACGGACGTCCTTGAGGACAGGCAGGAGGAGTTCCAGTGTCTGGCAGCCGCTTCACCTCATCTCGCGTCTGTACTGCTAGCCCCTGAGGGAGACCCGGATGCACCAGACATCCCGACTCCGCGCTCTTACGCGGAGGCGATAGAGGGTCCCTACTCCTCTCAGTGGCAGGCAGCTATGGATGCAGAGATGGCTTCCTGGAAGTCCACAGGCACCTACGTCGACGCTGTTCCCCCTCCTGGGGCGAACATCGTCAGTGGCATGTGGATTTTCAGGGTTGAAGCGGCCGCCGGTTCACCGCCTGTCTTCAAGGCGCGTTACGTGGCTCGTGGCTTCAGTCAGCGGCAGGGGGTTGACTACTTTCAGACCTTCTCCCCCACCCCGAAGATGACTACTCTTCGGGTTCTGCTGCACGTTGCTGCTCACCGTGACTACGAGCTGCACTCTCTCGACTTCAGCACAGCTTTCTTGCAGGGCAGCCTGCACGAGGAGATCTGGCTGCGCCGCCCACCTGGCTTCACTGGGTCGTTCCCTCCTGGTACCCAGTGGAGTCTCTAGCGTCCAGTCTACGGTCTCCGCCAGGCGCCTCGTGAGTGGCACGACACACTGAGGACTACGCTCGCGACACTTGGGTTTGCTCCGTCTACTGCCGACCCGTCGCTGTTTCTGCGCACCGACACCTCTCTGCCGCCGTTCTACATCCTCGTGTACGTCGACGACTTGGTCTTTGCCACAGCTTACACTGCTGGACTCGCCTACGTGAAGTCCGAGCTGCAGAAGAGACACACGTGCACTGACCTGGGTGAAGTGCGTAGCTACCTTGGCTTGCAGATCACCCGGGACAGAGCGCGCCGCACCATTACCCTGACTCAGTCACACATGGTGCAGCAGGTCCTTCAGCGCTTCGGCTTCACGTACTCCTCGCCTCAGGCCACTCCTCTGCCTACTCGCCACTCACTCTCAGCTCTGCCTTCGGATGAGTCCGTAGAGTCGAGTGGCCCGTTTGCAGAGCTTGTTGGCTGCCTCATGTACCTGATGACCTGCACACGTCCTGACCTTGCATACCCTCTTAGCATTCTCGCACGCTATGTTGCTCCTGGGAGACACCGACCAGAGCACATGGCTGCAGCGAAGAGGGTGTTGCGCTACTTGTGCAGCACGTCGGGCATGGGGCTAGTGCTTGGAGGGCGCAGTCCAGTGGTCCTCACTGGGCATGCAGACGCTTCTTGGGCTGACGACCAGGCTACGCAGCGGTCGTCACAGGGTTACACCTTCAGCCTTGGTTCCGGCTCTGTTTCGTGGCGGGCTACCCGCTCGTCTTCTGTTCTCGGCTCCAGTTGTGAGGCTGAGATCTACGCTGGGGCTATGGCTGCGCAGGAGTTACGTTGGCTCACCTACCTGCTGACCGACCTTGGAGAGCAGCCTCGTTCTCCTCCAGTCCTGTACGTAGACAACAAGGCCATGCTGGCCTTGTGTCGAGAGCAGCGACTGGAGCACAGAACGAAGCACATTGCTCTCCGCTACTTTCTTGCTCGTGAGCTACAGCAGCGTGGACAGTTGCGACTTGCGTACGTGGCCTCTGAGGCCAACACTGCTGATATCTTCACCAAGGCACTTGCGCCTTGTGATCATCAGCGTTGTTGCACGCAGTTGGGTCTTGTGCCTGTCTTGCCTCACTTGCTCTCCTCTTGACCTTGCTTGTACCTTCGCCTATATATATACTCTTGTTCTTACTTGTTTGCCTCTTGTATATCTCTATATATGATCTTGCATGTGAACTGGCCTTCTGGCCTTTGAACTTGTGCTCGGAATGCGTGGTGACTTTGTGATCCACCCTGAGCTTTGCTTTGCTTTGCTTGACTGGTCTTGTGACCCCTTGTTCTCCCCCACTTTGCCTATGGGGGTGTGTCAGAACATATAGCTTACTTGTTTCTGTAGGCTATAGTGGGGTATCCCATAAGGGGTACAACCCAATCAGGGTTTCCTATTTGTACTCACTTCGTTCATAGTCATTCCATTCTCGTTCAATTCTTCTCATCTAATGCATATGTATATGGAAAGTGGTGCATTGGCCAGGTCAGTCAGTATGGGAACTTAGAGTGCAAATGCCTCGGAGAACGGAACCGCTCAGATCTCGCATAATACATGGAATCTAGTGGTCTCACTCAAATATAAGGTAAGAAATATATGCATCTAGTGAATGTAAGGGTTTGAAAGGTAACTAACGCACATGTGTAGAGAAAATTGCGCATCGGCCAGTTTGGTCGGCATTTCGCACTTATAGTGCGAAACGCTCATTTCTCAAAAAGTAGAGGGAATCTAGCGGTCTCACTCGATCAGAAGGTGGGAAATATATAAATCTAATGAGCTAATAAGGTTCGAAAGGAATCTAATGCATATGTATATGGAAAATGGTGCATTGGCCAGGTCGGTCAGTATGGGAACTTAGAGTGCAAATGCCAGGGAGAACGGAAGCGCTCAGATCTCGCATAGTACACGGAATCTAGTGGTCTCACTCAAATAGAAGGTAGGAAATAAATTCATCTAGTGGACGTAAGGGTTTGAAAGGTAACTAACGCACATGTGTAGAGAAAATGGAGCATCGGCCAGTCTCGCCGGCATTTCGCACTTATAGTGCAAGTAGGGCCAAGGAGAACGGAAACGCTCATTTCTCAAAAAGTAAAGGGAATCTAGCAGTCTCACTCGATTAGAAGGTGGGAAATATATAAATCTAGTGAGCTAATAAGGTTCGAAAGGAATCTAATGCATATGTATATGGAAAATGGTGCATTGGCCAGGTCGGTCAGTATGGGAACTTAGAGTGCAAATGCCAGGGAGAACGGAAGCGCTCAGATCTCGCATAGTACACAGAATCTAGTGGTCTCACTCAAATAGAAGGTAGGAAATAAATTCATCTAGTGAACGTAAAGGTTTGAAAGGTAACTAACCTACATGTGTAGAGAAAATGGTGCATCGGCCAGTCTGACCGGCATTTCGCACTTATAGTGCAAGTAGGGCCAAGGAGAACGGAAACGCTCATTTCTCAAAAAGTAAAGGGAATCTAGCGTTCTCACTCGATCAGAAGGTGGGAAATATATAAATCTAGTCAGCTAATAAGGTTCGGAAGGAATCTAATGCATATGTATATGGAAAGTGGTGCATTGGCCAGGTCGGTCAGTATGGGAACTTAGAGTGCAAATGCCTGGGAGAACGGAACCGCTCAGATCTCGCATAATGCACGGAATCTAGTGGTCTCACTCAAATATAAGGTAGGAAATATATTCATCTAGTGAACGTAAGGGTTTGAAAGGTAACTAACGCACATGTGTAGAGAAAATGGTGCATCGGCCAGTCTGGCCGGCATTTCGCACTCATAGTGCAGGTGGGGCCAGAGAGAACGGAAACGCTCGTTTCTCAAAAAGTAGAGGGAATCTAATAGTCTCACTCGATCAGAAGGTGGGAAATATATAAATCTAGTCAGCTAAAAAGGTTTGAAATGTATTCAACGCACATGTATAGAGAAAATGGTGCATTGGCCAGGTCGGTCAGTATCGGAACTCAAAATGCAAATGCCAGGGAGAACGGAAGCGCTCACATCTCGCATAGTACACGGAATCAAGTGGTCTCACTCAAATAGAAAGTTGGAAATATATTCATCTAGTGAACGTAAGGGTTTGAAAGGTAACTAACGCACATGTGTAGAGAAAATGGTGCATCGGCCAGTCTGGCCGGCATTTCGCACTTATAGTGCAACTAGGGCCAAGGAAAACGGAAACGCTCATTTCTCAAAAAGTAGAGGGAATCTAGCGGTATCACTCAATCAGAAGGTGGGAAATATATAAATCTAGTGAGCTAATAAGGTTCGAAAGGAATCTAATGCATATGTATATGGAAAATGGTGCATTGGCCAGGTCGGTCAGTATGGGAACTTAGAGTGCAAATGCCAGGGAGACGGAAGCGTTCGGATCTCGCATAGTACACGGAATCTAGTGGTCTCACTCAAATAGAAGGTAGGAAATAAATTCATCTAGTGAACGTAATGGTGTGAAAGGTAACTAACGCACATGTGTAGAGAAAATGGTGCATCGGCCAGTCTGGCCGGCATTTCGCACTTATAGTGCAAGTAGGGCCAAGGAGAACGGAAACGCTCATTTCTCAAAAAGTAAAAGGAATCTAGCGGTCTCACTCGATCAGAAGGTGGGAAATATATAAATCTAGTGAGCTAATAAGGTTCGGAAGGAATCTAATGCATATGTATATGGAAAGTGGTGCATTGGCCAGGTCGGTCAGTATGGGAACTTAGAGTGCAAATGCCTGGGAGAACGGAACCGCTCAGATCTCGCATAATACACGGAATCTAGTGGTCTCACTCAAATATAAGGTAGGAAATATATTCATCTAGTGAACGTAAGGGTTTGAAAGGTAACTAACGCACATGTGTAGAGAAAATGGTGCATTGGCCACTCTAGCCGGCATTTCGCACTCATAGTGCAGGTGGGGCCAGGGAGAACGGAAACGCTCGTTTCTCAAAAAGTTGAGGGAATCTAACGGTCTCACTTGATGAGAAGGTGGGAAATATATAAATCTAGTCAGCTAAAAAGGTTTGAAATGTATTCAATGCACATGTATAGAGAAAATGGTGCATTGGCCAGGTCGGTCAGTATCGGAACTTAAAATGCAAATGCCAGGGAGAACGGAAGCGCTCAGATCTCGCATAGTACACGGAATCAAGTGGTCTCACTCAAATAGAAAGTAGGAAATCTATTCATCTAGTGAACGTAAGGGTTTGAAAGGTAACTAACGCACATGTGTAGAGAAAATTGTGCATTGGCCAGTCTGGCCGGCATTTCGCACTTATAGTGCAACTAGGGCCAAGGAGAACGGAAACGCTCATTTCTCAAAAAGTAGAGGGAATCTAGCGGTCTCACTCGATCAGAAGGTGGGAAATATATAAATCTAGTGAGCTAATAAGGTTCAAAAGGAATCTAATACATATGTATATGGAAAATGGTGCATTGGCCAGGTCGCTCAGTATGGGAACTTAGAGTGCAAATGACATGGACGTGGACGGGACATGGACGTGGACATGGACATAGACATGGACGTGGACATGGACGTGGACGTGGACATGGACGTGGATGTGGACATGGACGTGGACGTGTCCATATCCATGTCCACGTCCACGTCCACGTCTATGTCCACGTCCACGTTGACGTCCACGTCCATGTCCATGTCCATGTCCACGTCCACGTCCATGTCCACGTCCACGTCCATGTCCAAGTCCATGTCCCTGTCTACGTCCACGTCCACGTCCATGTCCACGTCCACGTCCTCGTCCACGTCCAGGTCAACGTCCATGTCTACGTCCACGTCCACGTCCATGTCCATGTCCACGTCCACGTCCATGTCCACGACCACGTCCACGTCCACGACCACGTCCACGTCCACGTCCACGTCCACGTCCACGTCTAAGTCCATGTCCACGTCCACGTCCACGTCCACGTCCACGTCCACATCCACGACCATGTCTTCGTCCACATCCACGTCCACGTCCATGTCCACGTCCATGTCCACGTCCAAGTTCTCCACGTCCACGTCCACTTCCACGTCGACGTCCACGTACATGTCCACGTCCATGTCCACGTCCACGTACATGTCCACGTCCACGTCCACGTCCACATCCACGTCCACGTCAACGTCCATCTCCACGTCCAAGTCCTCCACGTCCACGTCCACGTCCATCTCCACGTCCACGTCCACGTCCACGTCCACGCCCACGTCCAGTCCACGGTCCATGTCCACGTCCATGTCCACGTCCATGTCCACGTCCATGTCCACGTCATCACGTCCATGTCCACGTCCACGTCCATGTCCACGTCCATGTCCACGTCCATGTCCACGTCCACGTCCATGTCCACGTCCACGTCCACGTCCACAACCATGTGCACGTCCACGTCCATGTCCACGTCCACGTCCACGTCCACGACCATGTCCACGTCCACGTCCACGTCCACGTCCACGACCATGTGCACGTCCACGTCCATGTCCACGTCCACGTCCACGTCCACGTCCATGTCCAGGTCCATGTCCACGTCCACGTCCACGTCGACCTCCACGTCCATGTCCACGTCCACGTCCACTTCCACGTCCACGTCCACGTCCACGTCCATGTCCACGTCCACGTCCACGTCCATGTCCAGGTCCAAGTCCTCCACGTCCACGTCCACGTTCACGTCCATGTCCACGTCTACGTCCTCCACGTCCACGTCCACATCCACGTCCACGTCCACGTCCACGTCCACGTCCACGTCCATGTCCACGTCCACGTCCACTCCACGTCCACTCCACGTCCACGTCCACGTCCACGTCCATGTCCATGTCCACGTCCATGTCCACGTCCACGTCCACGTCCATGTCCACGTCCATGTCCACGTCCACGTCCACGTCCACCTCCATGTCCACGTCCACGTCCACGTCCATGTCCATGTCCACGTCCACGTCCACGTCCACGTCCACGTCACGTCCACGTCCACGTCCATGTCCACGTCTACGTCCACGTAAACGTCCACGTCCACGTCCACGTCCACTCCACGTCCACGTCCATGTCCACGTCCAAGTCCTCGACGTCCACGTCCACGTCCACGTTCACGTCCATGTCCACGTCCAAGTTCTCCACGTCCACGTCCACGTCCACGTCCACGTCTACGTCCACGTCCTCCACGTCCAGTCCACGCGTCCACGTCCACATCCACGTCCACGTCCACGTCCACGTCCACGTCCACGTCGTCCACGTCCACGTCCACGTCCACGTCCACGTCCACGTCAGCGTCCGCGTCCACGTCCACGTCCGCGTCCGCGTCCACGTCCACGTCCACGTCCGCGTCCACGTCCACGTCCACGTCACGTCCACGACCACGTCCACGTCCACCTCCACGTCCACCTCCACGTCCATGTCCACGTCCACCTCCACCTCCACGTCCACGTCCACGTCCACGTCCACGTCCACGTCCACCTCCACGTCCACGTCCACGTCCACGTCCACGTCCACGTCCACGTCCACGACCACGTCCACGTCCACGTCCACGTCCACGTCTACGTCCACGTCCACGTCCACGTCCACGTCGACGTCCACGTCCACGTCCACGTCCACGTCTACGTCCACGTCCACGTCTACGTCCACGTCTACGTCCACGTCCACGTCCACGTCCACGTCCATGTCCACGTCCACGTCCACGTCCACGTCTATGTCCACGTCCATGTCCACGTCCAAGTCCTCCACGTCCGCGTCTACGTCCATGTCCACGTCCATGTCCGCGTCCAGGTCCACGTCCACGTCCACGTCCACGTCCACGTCCACGTCCGCGTCCACGTCCCCGTCCATGTCCGCGTCCACGTCCACGTCCATGTCCGCTGTCCACGTCCACGTCCAGGTCCACGTCCACGTCCCCGTCCAGGTCCACGTCCACGTCTACGTCCACGTCCACGTCCACGACCACGTGCACGTCCACGTCCACGTCCACGTCCACGTCCCTGTCCACGTCCACGTCCACGTCCACGTCCCTGTCCACGTCCACGTCCATGTCCACGTCCATGTCCACGTCCACGTCCATGTCCACGTCCACGTCCATGTCCACGTCCATGTCCATGTCCATGTCCACGTCCACGTCCACGTCCACGACCACGTCCATGTCATTTGCACTCGAAGTTCCCATACTGACCGACCTGGCCAATGCACCATTTTCCATATACATATGCATTAGATTCCTTTCAAACCTTTTTAGTTCACTAGATTTATATATTTCCCACCTTCTGATCGAGTGAGACCGCTAGATTCCCTCTACTTTCTGAGAAATGAGCGTTTCCGTTCTCCTTGGCCCTAGTTGCACTATCAGTGCGAAATGCCGGCCAGACTGGCCGACGCACAATTTTCTCTACACATGTGA
The DNA here is from genome assembly GCA_948144175.1 of Closterium sp. NIES-65. Lineage (NCBI taxonomy): Eukaryota > Viridiplantae > Streptophyta > Zygnematophyceae > Desmidiales > Closteriaceae > Closterium > Closterium sp. NIES-65. Next base: position 21,494 of record CANXME010001219.1, on the reverse strand, counting down.
GTAAGTTACCTTTCAAACCCTTATGTTCACTAGATGAATATATTTCCTACTTTCTATTTGGGTGAGACCACTTGATTCCGTGTACTATGCGAGATCTGAGCTCTTCCGTTCTCCCTGGCATTTGCATTTTAAGTTCCGATACTGACCGACCTGGCCAATGCACCATTTTCTCTATACATGTGCGTTGAATACATTTCAAACCTTTTTAGCTGACTAGATTTATATATTTCCCACCTTTTGATTGAGTGAGACGGTTAGATTCCCTCTACTTTTTGAGAAACGAGCGTTTCCGTTCTCCCTGGCCCCACCTGCACTATGAGTGCGAAATGCCGGCCAGACTGGCCGATGCACCATTTTCTCTACACATGTGCGTTAGTTACCTTTCAAACCCTTACGTTCACTAGATGAATATATTTCCTACTTTCTATTTGAGTGAGACCACTTGATTCCGTGTACTATGCGAGATCTGAGCGCTTCCGTTCTCCCTGGCATTTGCATTTTAAGTTCCGATACTGACCGACCTGGCCAATGCACCATTTTCTCTATACATGTGCGTTGAATACATTTCAAACCTTTTTAGCTGACTAGATTTATATATTTCCCACCTTCTGATCGAGTGAGACCGTTAGATTCCCTCTACTTTTTGAGAAACGAGCGTTTCCGTTCTACCTGGCCCAACCTGCACTATGAGTACGAAATGCCGGCCAGACTGGCCGATGCACCATTTTCTCTACACATGTGCATTAGTTACCTTTCAACCCTTACGTTCACTAGATGAATATATTTCCTACCTTATATTTGAGTGAGACCACTAGATTCCGTGTATTATGCGAGATCTGAGCGGTACCGTTCTCCCTCGCATTTGCACTCTAAGTTCCCATACTGACCGACCTGGCCAATGCACCACTTTCCATATACATATGCATTAGATTCCTTCTGAACCTTATTAGCTCACTAGATTTATATATTTCCCACCTTTTGATCGAGTGATCCCGCTAGATTCCCTTTACTTTCTGAGAAATGAGCGTTTCCGTTCTCCCTGGCCCTACTTGCACTCTGAGTGCGAAATGCCGGCCAGACTGGCCGATGCACAATTTTATCTACACATGTGCGTTAGTTACCTTTCAAACCCTTACGTTCACTAGATGAATATATTTCCTACCTTATATTTGAGTGAGACCACTAGATTCCGTGTATTATGCGAGATCTGAGCGGTTCTGTTCTCCCAGGCATTTGCACTGAAGTTCCCATACTGACCGACCTGGCCAATGCACCACTTTCCATATACATATGCATTAGATTCCTTTCAAACCTTATTAGCTCACTAGATTTATATATTTCCCACCTTTTGATCGAGTGAGACCGCTAGATTCCCTTTACTTTTTGAGAAATGAGCATTTCCGTTCTCCTTGGCCCTACTTGCACTATAAGTGCGAAATGCCGGCCAGACTGGCCGATGCACCATATTCTCTACACATGTGCGTTAGTTACCTTTCAAACCCTTACGTTCACTAGATGAATTTATTTCCTACCTTCTATTTGAGTGAGACCACTAGATTCTGTGTAACTATGCGAGATCTGAGCGCTTCCATTCTCCCTGGCATTTGCACTATAAGTTCCCATACTGACCGACCTGGCCAATGCACCACTTTCCATATACATATACATTAGATTCCTTCCGAACCTTATTAGCTCACTAGATTTATATATTTCCCACCTTTTGATCGAGTGATCCGGCTAGATTCCCTTTACTTTCTGAGAAATGAGCGTTTCCGTTCTCCTTGGCCCTACTTGCACTATAAGTGCGAAATGCCGGCCAGACTGGCCGATGCACAATTTTCTCTACACATGTGCGTTAGTTACCTTTCAAACCCTTACGTTCACTAGATGAATATATTTCCTACCTTATATTTGAGTGAGACCACTGGATTCCGTGTATTATGCGAGATCTGAGCGGTTCTGTTCTCCCAGGCATTTGCACTCTAAGTTCCCATACTGACCGACCTCGCCAATGTGAAAAGAATGAACAGGAATGAAATGACTAAGTCAGAGTTGGGTACAAATACAACCCTAGAAAGCTGTACCCCATATGTGCTACCCCACTATAGCCTACAAACATGCATCAGTTATAATACTCTGACACACCCCCATAGGCAAAGTGGGGGAGAACAAGGGGTCACAAGACCAGTCAAGCAAAGCAAAGCAAAGCAAGCTCAGGGTGGATCACAAAGTCACCACACAGTCCGAGCACAAGAGTAGGGCCAGAGGCCAGTTCACATGCAGGAGGACAGACATATATATAAAACTAGACAAGCAAGAGCAGGTATATATATATGTCACAGTACAAGTGAAGTCAAGAGGAGAGCAAGTGAGGCAAGACAGGCACAAGACCCAGCTGGGTGCAAAAGCGCTGATCGTCACAAGGCGCGAGTGCCTTGGTGAACACATCAGCAGTGTTGGCCTTAGAGGCCACGTACGCAAGTCGCAACTGACCACGCTGCTGCAGCTCACGAGCAAGGAAGTAGCGGAGAGCAATGTGCTTCGTTCTGTGCTCCAAGCGCTGCTCTCGACACAAGGCCAGCATGGCCTTGTTGTCTACGTACAGCACTGGAGGAGAACGAGGCGGCTCTCCAAGGTCAGTCAGCAGGTAGGTGAGCCAGCGAAGCTCCTGTGCAGCCATGGCCCCGGCGTAGATCTCAGCCTCACAACTGGAGCCGAGAACTAAAGACGAGCGAGTAGACCGCCACGAGACAGAGCCGGAACCAAGGCTGAAGGTGTAACCCTGTGACGACCGCTGCGTAGCCTGGTCGTCAGCCCAAGAAGCGTCCGCGTGGCCTGTAAGGACCACTGGACTCCGCCCTCCAAGCACTAGCCCCATGCCCGACGTACTGCACAGGTAGCGCAATACCCTCTTCGCTGCTGCCATGTGCTCTGGTCGGTGTCTCCCAGGAGCAACATAGCGTGCAAGAATGCTCAAAGGGTATGCAAGGTCAGGTCGTGTGCAGGTCATCAGGTACATGAGGCAGCCAACAAGCTCTGCATACGGACCACTCGACTCTAAGGACTCATCCGAAGGCAGAGCTGAGAGTGAGTGGCGAGTAGGCAGAGGAGTGGCCTGAGGCGAGGAGTACGTGAAGCCGAAGCGCTGAAGGACCTGCTGCACCATGTGTGACTGAGTCAAGGTAATGGTGCGGCGTGCTCTATCCCGAGTGATCTGCAAGCCAAGGTAGCTGCGCAGTTCACCCAGGTCAGTGCACGTGTGTCTCTTCAGCAGCTCGGACTTCACGTAGGCGAGTCCAGCAGTGTCCGCTGTGGCAAAGACCAAGTCGTCGACGTACACGAGGATGTAGAACGGCGGCAGTGAAGTGTCGGTGCGCAGAAACAGCGACGGGTCAGCAGTAGAGGGAGCAAACCCAAGAGCCGCAAGCGTAGTCCTCAGTGTGTCGTGCCACTCACGCGGTGCCTGGCGGAGACCGTAGACTGGCCGTCGGAGGCTCCACTGGGTGCCAGGAGGGAAAGTCCCAGTGAAGCCAGGCGGACGGCGCAGCCAGATCTCCTCGTGCAGGCTACCCTGCAAGAACGCAGTGCTGAAGTCGAGAGAGTGAAGCTCGTAGTCGCGCTGAGCGGCTATGTGCAGCAGCACCCGAAGAGTGGTCATCTTCAGGGTGGGAGAGAAGGTCTGAAAGTAGTCAACTCCCTGCCGCTGACTGAAGCCACGAACAACGTACCGCGCCTTGAAGACAGGTGGAGAGCCCGGCGGCCGCTTCACCCTGAAGATCCACATGCCACTGACGATGTTCGCCCCAGGAGGGGGAACTGCGTCAACGTAGGTGCCTGTGGACTTCCAGGAAGCCATCTCTGCATCCATAGCTGCCTGCCACTGAGAGGAGTAGGGACCCTCTACGGCCTCCGCGTAAGAGCGCGGAGTCGGGATGTCTAGTGCATCCGGGTCTCCCTCAGGAGCAAGCAGTACAGACGCGAGATGAGGTGAAGCAGCAGCCAGACACTGTAACTCCTCCTGCCTGTCCTCTAGGACGTCCGTGCCAAGAGCACTCTCACCCCCGACGGACGGAGGACAGACAGACGCAGACTCAGCAACAAGACTAGCAGCGTAGTCGAGACGACAGCGAGCAGCAAAGTCGACGAGCTCAGCGACAAGAGCAGACGCAGCAGTGGACTCAAAAGAGGGGTCAGTGACGACAGTAGCAAGCAGACGCGTGACAGTAGGACTGGCAGCACGAAGAGAGTCCAACTCAGGGTCAGCAAGCGCAGGAAGAGAGGACTCAGGAGGAGAAGGCAAAGGGGCACGCAGAGGAGCAGTGGACGGACGCAGAGACATCCGGTGTGTGCCAGGGACAGGAGGAGGACGCTGACGCGAACTGCGACCACTAGCGCGAGCAGCACGAACAGGCGACGCGGGACGAGACGCAGGCTCACGGCGCTCAGCAAGACCACCAGTAGGACCAGTGTAAGGAGAGGGAGCAGGCAGTGGAGAGGAAGGCTCCAGTAGGGACTGCGACTGGACAGGCGGTGAACCCTCTACCGGAGGAGAAAGACCAAGAACCTGCTGCAGGAGCGGAACGAAGTACGGCCGAGGCCGCGCGGCAGCTCCAGACTCAGCAGGGACAGCACCAGCACCCTCAGCGACAGCACCAGCGCCACCCACACCTCCAGCGGCAGGACCAACAGCAGTACCAGCAGCAGAACCACCGAGAGGACAGACAGCAGTGGTCTCAGCACCAACACCCTCAGCAGCTCCAGCTCCAGGATGACTCGCAGGCCCAGAAGCTCCCGGGACCGGCAGCACCAGCACCCTCGACGGTCGAAGAAGCTCCAGCTCCAGCAGCACGCCTCCAGCGGCGAGCAAACCACTCGCGCAGCTCCTGGGGAGAGAGGGGCTCCCGTCGAGACGCAGCAGCAGGAGAAACCCCAGGCTCAGCACCCCCAGGCTCAGCAGCTCCAGACTCAGCACCCCCAGGCTCAGCAGCTCCAGGCACAGCACCCCCCGGCGCAGCACCCTCCGCAGTAGTATCCCCAGGCCCAGCACCCCCAGGCTCAGCACCCCCAGTAGCAGCACCTCCAGGCCCGGCACCCCCGCGCACAGCACCCCCAGAGTCAGCACCCCCAGGCTCAGCACCCGCAGCAGCACCAGAGTCACCAGTAACCTCGACCGGGTCAACTGCGTCTACATGGGACACACCTGAGGGGGCAGGAACCGGAGGGGGGAGGGGGTCTACCGGGGGGGGAACCGGCACAAGGAAGTCCGGCGGAGGGGGGAGGGAAGGAGTGCGGTAGGGGAAGAGGCGGTAGAAGGGGACTGACTCGTCGAACGTGACGTCCTGGGAGGACAGAACACGACGAGAGGAGGGGTGGTAAAACTGCCACCCTGGAGCGTCAGTGGGGAAGCCAAGGAAGACACAGGGAGCAGCACGAGGGGACAGCTTGTCCGCAGACAAGTCGCGGACAAACGCCCGAGATCCCCAGACACGGAACGTCGACGCATCGCCAACCTTCCCCGTCCACGTAAGACTGGGGACATCGCGGGCCGAGAGACCCTGGGGTGAAGGTTGAGCTGATGCGCCGCGTACCTCACCGCAAACGGCCACAGAAAATGGGGGGCAGCCGCATGCATCATGGACGTACGAGCGACATCCATGACCATGCCAATGAGGCGCTCAGCAATCCCATTTTGATGTGGAGAGTCCGGAAGCGTGAAGGTCTGGCGGATCCCCCGTGCACGACAGTAGTCTCGCAGAAGGCGCGAGGAGAACTCTCCGCCTCTGTCCGAGTGCAGACGCTGAACAGGAAAGTCCGAGCCGAAGCTCTTCCTGAGCTGGAGACGAGCCTCGCGGATCCAGTCGATCAGCACCTCAGTGACAGCACCCTTGCTGCGCAAGGGGAGGACTGTGGTGTAACGCGAGTAGTCGTCAACCACCAACAGAAAGTAGCGCTCGTGACCCTGCCCACGGACGGGGGCTGGGCCCCACACGTCCATGTGAAGCGTCTGCAGAGGAGCCTCGGTCGGGGGGAACTGGGAGGAGTGAGGAGCAGCCCTGAGGCGACCCTCGACACAGGGGACACAGGAAGGTCCTGGCCCGGAGGGAAGGGGAGGGAGAGACTGGGGAAGACCAGAGACAAGGACACGGGAAGCCATGCTCCGAGGACGGGGCAAGGAGTGGTGGCCAAGACGGTGGTGCCACAGGAGAGTCTCGTGAGACAGGAGGCGACAAGAACAGGGGGCAGACTCAGGACCTGACCGGGACGCAGCAGCAAGCACCTGACCTGACGCAGCCACCTGACCAGACGCAGGGACAGGAGGAGACTCAACGGTCAGGGTGTAGAGACTCGACCCCGGCCGACGCGAGAACGTGGCCAGGTGTCGGCCTGTGCGTGCCTCCGTGCAGTGGGTCACCCGCTGACTCGCAGGAGTGAACTGGTGAACCCCCACATCCTGCAGGTCCGCGCCACTCACCATGTTCGTAGAGAACGAGGGAAGGTACAGACCAGACAGGGTGCCCGAAGGGGCAGCCGGACATGGGAGGACAGTGGAGAAGTGAGACAGGACAGGACCCCCAGAGGGGTCAGCCAGGGAGACGGCAACCGGCCGGCCAAGCGGCGTAAGGGTGGTGCGGTCTCGAAAGAAGGAGCGAGAAGCCCCAGAGTCAAGTGTGAAAGTAAGGGAGGACGAGGGCGACGCAGTACCTGAGGGCGCAGTCTCACCAGTACCTGAGAGCGCAGACGCACTGGCACCTAGAGCAGCAGCCTCACAAGCACCTAGCGCAGCAGTACCAATGCCCGGGTCGGGCTGGAAACACCGGTAACCCTCAGTCTCCTCACTAATAGTCACAGCATACATAACAGCAAGGATAGCATCAAAATCAAGATCAAAGATCGCTACACCAGCCCTAAGAAGCTCATCCCAGCGAGGGATCTCACTAGCCCCGGGGAACTGCTGACGCCAAGCGTCCGTCAGGCGGCCAAAGCAGCGCTGGGTGGGGTGGGCACCCCCACACTGCTCACCCGCGCGGTCGCCGGAACGAAGGACGTAGGTGCAAGGACCAGTACCCCCACCCCTCTGACGCTGAGTGTACCACTCACGAAGCTGCTGAGGCGGAGGGATGTCCCGCGAACGCTGCTGCTGCTGCTGCTGCGAGCGCTGGCCACCACCACCGCCGCTCCGCTGCTGGGTACCACCCCGACCAGCTCCACCTCCTCCACCACCACCGCCTCCTCCGCTGCCTCCTCCGCCGCCTCCACCTCCGCCGCTGCCACCACCACCACCGCTGCCACCACCACCGCCGCCTCCGCCGCTGCTGACACCGCCACCACCACCCCCGCCACTACTCCCGCCGCCACCCCCCACTCCCTCCGCCGCCTCCGCCGCCACCGCCACCGCCCCCTCCAGCTCCACCCGCGCCCTTGCCCCCCTTGCCCTTGCCAGAGCGACGTCTCCCACTAGGGGCAGACGCCGCGCCGACCGACTCAAGACCAAGCAGGTCGGCAGCAGCAGCAGAGGCAACAGAGGGCAGCAAGGCGGAAGGAGAGCACCCCTCAAAGATGGGGGTGCGAGGGTCTCCACGAGAAGCTCCTACAGCGACTATGCTCTTCTCCGCTGCGAGGAGGGCCTTCTCGAGGACGTCGACGGTGAGGGTGGTGGGACAGACTGCGAGAAAGTGGTCCCTGACTACGCGAAGGGAGTCATGGAGGCGTGCGACTACGTAGTAGAGAGTGATGTACATGGGGGGGGGGTTCTTAGCGCAGAACTCAGCAGGAAGGGCGGCGCGGTAGCGAGTGTCACTAGTGCGGAGGTGCGTAATGAGGTCAGCGACAGTGGGAAAGGCAGAGAGGTCAGGAAAGAGGTAGGGAAGCATGAGACGGCTCAGTGCAGCAGTGGAAGGGGAGGAGTAGCGCGCAACTACAGCGTCGTACAAGGTCTGAGCACTCTTGTACTGACTAAAGTGCGCGCGCTCAGAGGTAGGGAGGTGGCGACGCACAGCAAGACGTGCAGCAACATCGCGGGTGGCCCACTGAGAGCGCATAGTGGGATCAGCATCAGCAGCAGGAGCAGGAGAGGCGCCAGAGGTAAGGTCAAAGAGAGAGAGGCCGTCTGCCCTATCGCACTGTAAAAACAACTGCAGGTCGTCTACCCAGACCTCAAAGTCAATGGCGCGACCCTCAGCGTCAAAAGCCAGGACACTAGGGGTAGCCATGACGACGACAGCGAAGAAGTGCAAGCAGTAGGGGAAGAGCACGCAGTGACAGTGGGACTGTGCTCACCAGGCAGGGCAGGCCGGGCAACTCTGCAGAAGGGCGGCTCGGCTGCTGGGCGGCTCGGCTCCCGGGCGGCTCGGCGGCAGGGCAGCTCTGGTGCAGGGCGGCTCGGCTCCCGGGCGGCTCGGCGGCAGGGCGGCTCGGGTGCAGGGCGGCTCGGCTCCTGGGCGGCTCGGCGGCAGGGCAGCTCTGGTGCAGGGCGGCTCGGCTCCCGGGCGGCTCGGCGGCAGGGCGGCTCGGGTGCAGGGCGGCTCGGCTCCCGGGCGGCTCGGCGGCAGGGCGGCTCGGCTGCACTGCTGCTCAGCTGCTGCAGGTGGGCGGCTCGGCTGCTGCAGGTAGGGTGGCGGGGCCGCGAGATCAGGGGCAGCTGGGGCCGAAGTAGCAGGGCCGGCAGGTGCAGCGGCGGGGACGGCAGGGCCGCGGCTGGTGGAGCGGCGGGGCCGGCAGAGAGGGCGGCGGAGCCGCGGCTGAGCAGGCGGCGGGGCCGGCGGCGTAGCGGGCGGCGGGGCCGGCGGCGTAGCGGGCGGCGGGGCCGGCGGCGTAGCGGGCGGCGGGGCCGTGTCGTAGTCGGCGGCTGGGCCGCGTCGTAGCGGGCGGCGTGGCCGCGTCAGAGCAGGCGGCGGGGCCGCGTCAGAGGTGGCGGCGGGGCCGCGTCAGATCAGGCGGCGGGGCCGCGTCAGAGGTGGCGGCGGGGCCGCGTCAGATCAGGCAGCGGGGCCGCGTAAGAGGTGGCGGCGGGGCCGCGTCAGAGAAGGCGGCGGGGCCGCGTCGTAGCGGGCGGCGGGGCCGCATTAGAGTAAGCGGCAGGGCCGCGTCAGAGCAGGCGGCAGGGCCGCGTCGAGCAGGTAGCGGGGTCGCTGCGTAGCTGGCGGCGGGGCCGCGATCGGGCGGCGGGGCCGCGACGTGGTGGCGGGGCCGCGATCGGGTGGCGGGGCCGCGATCAGAAGGGGTGGCGGGGCCGCGTGTGAGGGACGGCGGGGCCACGAGGGAAAGGGCGACTCGAGGGGTCGCTAAAAAAAAAAAGGTGCGCGCCTCGGGGCGCGCTTCGGTGGGCCCTAGGCAACGTTCCCACAGGGAACTCGCTCTATACCATGTGAAATAAATGACCAGGAATGAAATGACTAAGTCAGAGTTGGGTACAAATACAACCCTAGAAAGCTGTACCCCATATGTGCTACCCCACTATAGCCTACAAACATGCATCAGCAATAATACTCTGGTATACTATGCGAGATCTGAGCGCTTCCTTTCTCCCTGGCATTTGTACTCTAAGTTCCCATACTGACCGACCTGGCCAATGCACCATTTTCCATATACATATGCATTAGATTCCTTTCGAACCTTATTAGCTCACTAGATTTATATATTTCCCACCTTCTGATCGAGTGAGACCGCTAGATTCCCTTTACTTTTTGAGATATGAGCGTTTCCGTTCTCCTTGGCCCTACTTGCACTATAAGTGCGAAATGCCGGCCAGACTGGCCGATGCACCATTTTCTCTACACATGTGCGTTAGTTACCTTTCAAACCCTTACGTTCACTAGATGAATTTATTTCCTTCCTTCTATTTGAGTGAGACCACTAGATTCCGTGTACTATGCGAGATCTGAGCGCTTCCTTTCTCCCTGGCATTTGCACTCTAAGTTCCCATACTGACCGACCTGGCCAATGCACCATTTTCCATATACATATGCATTAGATTCCTTTCGAACCTTATTAGCTCACTAGATTTATATATTTCCCACCTTCTGATCGAGTGAGACCGCTAGATTCCCTTTACTTTTTGAGAAATGAGCGTTTCCGTTCTCCTTGGCCCTACTTGCACTATAAGTGCGAAATGCCGGCCAGACTGGCCGATGCACCATTTTCTCTACACATGTGCGTTAGTTACCATTCAAACCCTTACGTTCACTAGATGAATTTATTTCCTACCTTCTATTTGGGTGAGACCACTAGATTCTGTGTACTATGCGAGATCTGAGCGCTTCCGTTCTCCCAGGCATTTGCACTCTAAGTTCCCATACTGACCGACCTGGCCAATGCACCATTTTCCATATACATATGCATTAGATTCCTTTCAAACCTTATTAACTCACTGGATTTATATATTTCCCACCTTCTGATCGAGTGAGACCGCTAGATTTCCTCTACTTTTTGAGAAATGAGCGTTTCCGTTCTCCTTGGCCCTAGTTGCACTATAAGTGCGAAATGCCGGCCAGACTGGCCGATGCACAATTTTCTCTACACATGTGCGTTAGTTACCTTTCAAGCCATTACGTTCACTAGATGAATATATTTCCTACCTTATATTTGAGTGAGACCACTAGATTCCGTGTATTATGGGAGATCTGAGCAGTTCCGTTCTCCCAGGCATTTGCACTCTAAGTTCCCATACTGACCGACCTGGCCAATGCACCACTTTCTATATACATATGCATTAGATTCCTTCTGAACCTTATAAGCTCACTAGATTTATATATTTCCCACCTTCTGATCGAGTGAGACTGCTAGATTCCCTTTACTTTTTGAGAAATGAGCGTTTCCGTTCTCCTTGGCCCTACTTGCACTATAAGTGCGAAATGCCGGCCAGATTGGCAGATGCACCATTTTCTCTACACATGTGCGTTAGATACCTTTCAAACCCTTACGTTCACTAGATGAATTTATTTCCTACCTTCTATTTGAGTGAGACCACTAGATTCCATGTACGATGCGAGATCTGAGCGCTTTCGTTCTCCCTAGCATTTGCATTTGAAGTTCCGATATTGACCGACCTGGCCAATGCACCATTTTCTCTATACATATGCGCTGAATACATTTCAAACCTTTTTAGCTGACTAGATTTATATATTTCCCACCTTCTGATCGAGTGAGACCGTTAGATTCCCTCTACTTTTTGAGAAACGATCGTTTCCGTTCTCCCTGGCCCCACCTGCACTATGAGTGCGAAATGCCGGCCAGACTGGCCGATGCACCAAGGGCATAGCGTGTGCAAAATAAAAAGAACAAGGGCCTAGCGTGTGCAAAATTGCAACAACAAGGACCTAGCGTGTGCAAAAAATCAACAACAAGGGCCTAGCATTCGCGAAATTGCAAAAACAAGGGCCTAGCGAGTGCAAAATAGCAAGAGCAAGGGCCTAGCGTATGCAAAAAATCAAGAACAGGGGCCTAGCGTTCGCGAAATTGCAAGAACAAGGGCCTAGCGTGTGCAAAATGAAAAGAACAAGGGTCTAGCATGTGCAAAATTGCAAGAACAAGGGCCTAGCGCGTGCAAAATAAAAAGAACAAGGGCATAGCGTGTGCAAAATAGCAAGAACAAGGGCCTAGCGTGTGCAAAATAAAAAGAACAAGGGCCTAGCGTGTGCAAAATAAAAAGAACAAGGGCCTAGCGTTTGCAAAATTGCAAGAACAAGGGCCTAGCATGTGCAAAATTGCAAGAACAAGGGCTTAGCGAGTGCAAAATAGCAAGCAAGGGCCTAGCGTGTGCAAAAACTCAAGAACAAAAGCCTAGCGTTCGCGAAATAGCAAGAACAAGGGCCTAGCGTGTGCAAAATAAAAAGAACAAGGGTCTAGCATGTGCAAAATTGCAAGAACAAGGGCCTAGCGTGTGCAAAATAAAAAGAACAAGGGCATAGCGTGTGCAAAGTAGCAAGAACAAGGGCCTAGCGTGTGCAAAATAAAAAGAACAAGGGCCTAGCGTGTGCAAAATAGCAAGAACAAGGGCCTAGCGTGTGCAAAATTGCAAGAACAAGGGCCTAGCGTGTGCAGAATTGCTAGAACAAGGGCCTAGCGAGTGCAAAATAGCAAGAGCAAGGGCCTAGCGCGTGCAAAAAATCAAGAACAAGGGCCTAGCGTTCACGAAATAGCAAGAACAAAGGCCTAGCGTGTGCAAAATAAAAAGAACAAGGGTCTAGCATGTGCAAAATTGCAAGAACAAGGGCCTAGCGTGTGCAAAATAAAAAGAACAAGGGCATAGCGTGTGCAAAATAGCAAGAACAAGGGCCTAGCATGTGCAAAATATAAGAACAAGGGCCTAGCGTGTGCAAAATAAAAAGAACAAGGGCCTAGCGTGTGCAAAATTGCAAGAGCAAGGGCATAGCGTGTGCAAAATAAAAAGAACAAGGGTCTAGTATGTGCAAAATTGCAAGAACAAGGGCCTAGCGTGTGCAAAATAAAAAGAACAAAGACATAGCGTGTGCAAAATAGCAAGAACAAGGGCCTAGCGTGTGCAAAATAAAAAGAACAAGGGCCTAGCGTGTGCAAAATAGCAAGAACAAGGGCCTAGCGTGTGCAAAATAGCAAAAACAAGGGCCTAGCGTGTGCAGAATTGCAAGAACAAGGGCCTAGCGAGTGCAAAATAGCAAGAGCAAGGGCCTAGCGTGTGCAAAAAATCAAGAACAAGGGCCTAGCATTCGCGAAATAGCAAGAACAAGGGCCTAGCGTGTGCAAAATAAAAAGAACAAGGGTCTAGCATGTGCAAAATTGCAAGAACAAGTGCCTAGCGTGTGCAAAATAAAAAGAACAAGGGCATAGCGTGTGCAAAATAGCAAGAACAAGGGCCTAGCATGTGCAAAATATAAGAACAAGGGCCTAGCGTGTGCAAAATAAAAAGAACAAGGGCCTAGCGTGTGCAAAATTGCAAGAACAAGGGCCTAGCGAGTGCAAAATTGCAAGAACAAGGGCCTAGCGAGTGCAAAATAGCAAGAGCAAGAGCCTAGCGTGTGCAAAACAACAAGAACAAGGGCCTTGTGTTCGCGAAATAGCAAGAAAAAGGGCCTAGCGTGTGCAAAATAAAAAGAACAAGGGTCTAGCATGTGCAAGATTGCAAGAACAAGGGCCTAGCGTGTGCAAAATAAAAAGAACAAGGGCATAGCGTGTGCAAAATTGCAAGAACAAGGGCCTAGCGTGTGCAAAATAAAAAGAACAAGGGCCTAGCGTGTGCAAAATTGCAAGAACAAGGGCCTAGCGTGTGCAAAATTGCAAGAACAAGGGCCTAGCGAGTGCAAAATAGCAAGAGCAAGGGCCTAGCGTGTGCAAACAATCAAGAACAAGGGCCTAGCGTGTGCAAAATTGCAAGAACAAGGGCCTATGGTGTGCAAAATTGCAAGAACAAGGGCCTAGCGAGTGCAAAATAGCAAGAGCAACGGCCTAGCGTGTGCAAAAAATCAAGAACAAGGGCCTAGCGTTCGCGAAATAGCAAGAACAAGGGCCTAGCGTGTGCAAAATAAAAAGAACAATGGCCTAGCATGTGCAAAATTGCAAGAACAAGGGCCTAGCATGTGCAAAATAAAAAGAACAAGGGCATAGCGTGTGCAAAATAAAAAGAACAAGGGCATAGCGTGTGCAAAATAAAAAGAACAAGGGCCTAGCGTGTGCAAAATAAAAAGAACAAGGGCCTAGCGTGTGCAAAATTGCAAGAACAAGGGCCTAGCGTTTGCAAAATAAAAAGAACAAGGGCCTAGCGAGTGCAAAACAGCAAGAGCAAGGGCCTAGCGTGTGCAAAAAAACAAGAACAAGGGCCTAGCGTTCGCGAAGCTGCAAGAACAAGGGCCTAGCGTGTGCAAAATGAAAAGAACAAGGGTCTAGCATGTGCAAATTTGCAAGAACAAGGGCCTAGCGTGTGCAAAATAAAAAGAACAAGGGCATAGCGAGTGCAAAATAGCAAGAACAAGGGCCTAGCGTGTGCAAAATAAAAAGAACAAGGGCCTAGCGTGTGCAAAAAAGCAAGAACAAGGGCATAGCATGTGCAAAATTGCAAGAACAAGGGCCTAGCGTGTGCAAAATTGCAAGAACAAGGGCCTAGCGAGTGCAAAATAGCAAGAGCAAGGGCCTAGCGTGTGCAAAATAAGAAGAACAAGGGCATAGCGTGTGCAAAATAGCAAGAACAAAGGCCTAGCGTGTGCAAAATAAAAAGAACAAGGGCCTAGCGTATGCAAAATTGCAAGAACAAGGGCCTAACGTGTGCAAACTTGCAACAACAAGGGCCTAGCGAGTGCAAAATAGCAAGAGCAAGGGCCTAGCGTGTGCAAAAAATCAAGAACAAGGGCCTAGCGTTCGCGAAATAGCAAGAACAAGGGCCTAGTGTGTTCAAATTAAAAAGAACAAGGGCATAGCGTGTGCAAAGTAGCAAGAACAAGGGCATAGCATGTGCAAAATATAAAGAACAAGGGCCTAGCGTGTGCAAAATAAAAAGAACAAGGGCCTAGCGTGTGCAAAATTGCAAGAACAAGGGCCTAGCGTGTGCAAAGTTGCAAGAACAAGGGCCTAGCGTGTGCAAAAAATCAAGAACAAGGGCCTAGCGTTCGCGAAATAGCAAGAGCAAGGGCCTAGCGTGTGCAAAAAAAAAAGAACAAGGGTCTAGCATGTGCAAAATAGCAAGAACAAGGGCCTAGCGTGTGCAAAATAAAAAGAACAAGGGCATAACGTGTACAAAATAGCAAGAACAAGGGCCTAGCGTTCGCGAAATAGCAAGAACACGGGCCTAGCATGTGCATAATAAAAAGAACAAGGGTCTAGCATGTGCAAAATTGCAAGAACAAGGGCCTAGCGTGTTCAAAATAAAAAGAACAAGGGCATAGCATGTGCAAAATAGCAAGAACAAGGGCCTAGCGTGTGCAAAATAAAAAGAACAAGGGTCTAGCATATGCAAAATTGCAAGAACAAGGGCCTAGTGTGTACAAAATAAAAAGATCAAGGGCATAGCGTGTGCAAGATTGCAAGAACAAGGGCCTAGCTTGTGCAAAAAAAAAAGAACACGGGCCTAGCGTGTGCAAAATAAAACGAAGAGGGGCCTAGCGTGTGCAAAATTGCAAGAACAAGGGCCTAGCGTGTGCAAAATTGCAAGAACAAGGGCCTAGCGAGTGCAAAATAGCAAGAGCAAGGGCCTAGCGTGTGCAAAAAATCAAGAACAAGGGCCTAGCGTTCGCGAAATAGCAAGAACAAGGGCCTAGCGTGTGCAAAATAAAAAGAACAAGGGTCTAGCATGTGCAAAGTTGCAAGAACAAGGACATAGCGTGTGCACAATAAAAAGAACAAAGGCATAGCGTGTGCAAAATAGCAAGAACAAGGGCCTAGCGTGTGCAAAATAAAAAGATCAAGGGCCTAGCGTGTGCAAAATAAAAAGAACAAGGGCCTAGCGTATGCAAAAAATCAAGAGCAAGGGCCCAGCGTGTGCAAAAAATCAAGAACAAGGGCCTAGCGTTCGCGAAATAGCTGGAACAAGGGCCTAACGTGTGCAAAATAAAAAGAACAAGGGCATAGCGTGTGCAAAATAAAAAGAACAAGGGCCTAGCGTATGCAAAATAAAAAGAACAAGGGCCTAGCGTGTGCAAAATTGCAAGAACAAGGGCCTAGCGTGTGCAAAATAAAAAGAACAAGGGCCTAGCGTGTGCAAAATTGCAAGAACAAGGGCCTAACGTGTGCAAAATTGCAAGAACAAGGGCCTAGCGAGTGCAAAATAGCAAGACCAAGGGCCTAGCGTGTGCAAAAAATCAAGAACAAGGGCCTAGCGTTCGCGAAATAGCAAGAACAAGGGCCTAGCGTGTGCAAAGTAAAAAGAACAAGGGTCTAGCATGTGAAAAATTGCAAGAACGAGGGCCTAGCATGTGCAAAATAAAAATAACAAGGGCATATTGTGTGCAAAATAAAAAGAACAAGGGCATAGCGTGTGCAAAATAAAAAAAAAAAAGGGCCTAGCGTGTGCAAAATAAAAAGAACAAGGGCCTAGCGTGTGCAAAATTGCAAGAACAAGGGCCTAGCGTGTGCAAAATTGCAAGAACAAGGGCCTAGCGAGTGCAAAATAGCAAGAGCAAGGGCCTAGCGTGTGCAAAACATCAAGAACAAGGGCCTAGCGTGTGCAAAATTGCAAGAACAAGGGCCTAAGGTGTGCAAAATTGCAAGAACAAGGGCCTAGCGAGTGCAAAATAGCAAGAGCAAGGGCCTAGCGTGTGCAAAAAATCAAGAACAAGGGCCTAGCGTTCGCGAAATAGCAAGAACAAGGGCCTAGCGTGTGCAAAATAAAAAGAACAAGGGCCTAGCATGTGCAAAATTGCAAGAACAAGGGCCTAGCATGTGCAAAATAAAAAGAACAAGGGCATAGCGTGTGCAAAATAAAAAGAACAAGGGCATAGCGTGTGCAAAATAAAAAGAACAAGGGCCTAGCGTATGCAAAATAAAAAGAACAAGGGCCTAGCGTGTGCAAATTGCAAGAACAAGGGCCTAGCGTGTGCAAAATAAAAAGAACAAGGGCATAGCGTGTGCAAAATAGCAAGAACAAGGGCCTAGCGTGTGCAAAATAAAAAGAACAAGGGCCTAGCGTGTGCAAAATAGCAAGAACAAGGGCCTAGCGTGTGCAAAATAGCAAGAACAAGGGCCTAGCGTGTGCAGAATTGCAAGAACAAGGGCCTAGTGAGTGCAAAATAGCAAGAGCAAGGGCCTAGCGTGTGCAAAAAATGAAGAACAAGGGCCTAGCGTTCGCGAAATAGCAAGAACAAGGGCCTAGCGTGTGCAAAATAAAAAGAACAAGGGTCTAGCATGTGCAAAATTGCAAGAACAAGGGCCCTAGCGTGTGCAAATTAAAAAGAACAAGGGCATAGCGTGTGCAAAATAGCAAGAACAAGGGCCTAGCATGTGCAAAATATAAGAACAAGGGCCTAGCGTGTGCAAAATATAAAGAACAAGGGCCTAGCGTGTGCAAAATTGCAAGAACAAGGGCCTAGCGAGTGCAAAATTGCAAGAACAAGGGCCTAGCGAGTGCAAAATAGCAGGAGCAAGGGCCTAGCGTGTGCAAAAAAACAAGAACAAGGGCCTTGTGTTCGCGGAATAGCAAGAAAAAGGGCCTAGCGTGTGCAAAATAAAAAGAACAAGGGTCTAGCATGTGCAAGATTGCAAGAACAAGGGCCTAGCGTGTGCAAAATAAAAAGAACAAGGGCATAGCGTGTGCAAAATAAAAAGAACAAGGGCATAGCGTGTGCAAAATAAAAAGAACAAGGGCCTAGTGTATGCAAAATAAAAAGAACAAGGGCCTAGCGTGTGCAAAATTGCAAGAACAAGGGCCTAGCGTGTGCAAAATAAAAGAACAAGGGCATAGCATGTGCAAAATAGCAAGAACAAGGGCCTAGCGTGTGCAAAATAAAAAGAACAAGGGCCTAGCGTGTGCAAAATAGCAAGAACAAGGGCCTAGCGTGTGCAAAATAGCAAGAACAAGGGCCTAGCGTGTGCAGAATTGCAAGAACAAGGGCCTAGTGAGTGCAAAATAGCAAGAGCAAGGGCCTAGCGTGTGCAAAAAATGAAGAACAAGGGCCTAGCGTTCGCGAAATAGCAAGAACAAGGGCCTAGCGTGTGCAAAATAAAAAGAACAAGGGTCTAGCATGTGCAAAATTGCAAGAACAAGGGCCTAGCGTGTGCAAATTAAAAAGAACAAGGGCATAGCGTGTGCAAAATAGCAAGAACAAGGGCCTAGCATGTGCAAAATATAAGAACAAGGGCCTAGCGTGTGCAAAATATAAAGAACAAGGGCCTAGCGTGTGCAAAATTGCAAGAACAAGGGCCTAGCGAGTGCAAAATTGCAAGAACAAGGGCCTAGCGAGTGCAAAATAGCAGGAGCAAGGGCCTAGCGTGTGCAAAAAAACAAGAACAAGGGCCTTGTGTTCGCGGAATAGCAAGAAAAAGGGCCTAGCGTGTGCAAAATAAAAAGAACAAGGGTCTAGCATGTGCAAGATTGCAAGAACAAGGGCCTAGCGTGTGCAAAATAAAAAGAACAAGGGCATAGCGTGTGCAAAATAAAAAGAACAAGGGCATAGCGTGTGCAAAATAAAAAGAACAAGGGCCTAGCGTATGCAAAATAAAAAGAACAAGGGCCTAGCGTGTGCAAAATTGCAAGAACAAGGGCCTAGCGTGTGCAAAATAAAAAGAACAAGGGCATAGCGTGTGCAAAATAGCAAGAACAAGGGCCTAGCGTGTGCAAAATAAAAAGAACAAGGGCCTAGCGTGTGCAAAATAGCAAGAACAAGGGCCTAGCGTGTGCAAAATAGCAAGAACAAGGGCCTAGCGTGTGCAGAATTGCAAGAACAAGGGCCTAGTGAGTGCAAAATAGCAAGAGCAAGGGCCTAGCGTGTGCAAAAAATGAAGAACAAGGGCCTAGCGTTCGCGAAATAGCAAGAACAAGGGCCTAGCGTGTGCAAAATAAAAAGAACAAGGGTCTAGCATGTGCAAAATTGCAAGAACAAGGGCCTAGCGTGTGCAAATTAAAAGAACAAGGGCATAGCGTGTGCAAAATAGCAAGAACAAGGGCCTAGCATGTGCAAAATATAAGAACAAGGGCCTAGCGTGTGCAAAATATAAAGAACAAGGGCCTAGCGTGTGCAAAATTGCAAGAACAAGGGCCTAGCGAGTGCAAAATTGCAAAAACAAGGGCCTAGCGAGTGCAAAATAGCAGGAGCAAGGGCCTAGCGTGTGCAAAAAAACAAGAACAAGGGCCTTGTGTTCGCGGAATAGCAAGAAAAAGGGCCTAGCGTGTGCAAAATAAAAAGAACAAGGGTCTAGCATGTGCAAGATTGCAAGAACAAGGGCCTAGCGTGTGCAAAATAAAAAGAACAAGGGCATAGCGCGTGCAAAATAAAAAGAACAAGGGCCTAGCGTGTGCAAAATAAAAAGAACAAGGGCCTAGCGTGTGCAAAATTGCAAGAACAAGGGCCTAGCGGAGTGCAAAATTGCAAGGAAGCAAGGGCCTAGCGTGTGCAAAAAATCAAGAACAAGGGCCTAGCGTGTGCAAAATTGCAAGAACAAGGGCCTAAGGTGTGCAAAATTGCAAGAACAAGGGCCTAGCGAGTGCAAAATAGCAAGAGCAAGGGCCTAGCGTGTGCAAAAAATCAAGAACAAGGGCCTAGCGTTCGCGAAATAGCAAGAACAAGGGCCTAGCGTGTGCAAAATAAAAAGAACAAGGGCCTAGCATGTGCAAAATTGCAAGAACAAGGGCCTAGCATTTGCAAAATAAAAAGAACAAGGGCATAGCGTGTGCAAAATAAAAAGAACAAGGGCATAGCGTGTGCAAAATAAAAAGAACAAGGGCCTAGCGTGTGCAAAATTGCAAGAACAAGGGCCTAGCGTGTGCAAAATTGCAAGAACAAGGGCCCTAGCGAGTGCAAAATAGCAAGAGCAAGGGCCTAGCGTGTGCACAAAATCAAGAACAAGGGCCTAGCGTTCGCGAAGCTGCAAGAACAAGGGCCTAGCGTGTGCAAAATGAAAAGAACAAGGGTCTAGCATGTGCAAATTTGCAAGAACAATGGCCTAGCGTGTGCAAAATAAAAAGAACAACGGCCATAGCGAGTGCAAAATAGCAAGAACAAGGGCCTAGCGTGTGCAAAATAAAAAGAACAAGGGCCTAGCGTGTGCAAAATAGCAAGAACAAGGGCCTAGCATGTGCAAAATTGCAAGAACAAGGGCCTAGCATGTGCAAAATTGCAAGAACAAGGGCCTAGCGAGTGCAAAATAGCAAGAGCAAGGGCCTAGCGTGTGCAAAATAAAAAGAACAAGGGCATAGCGTGTGCAAAATAGCAAGAACAAAGGCCTAGCGTGTGCAAAATAAAAAGAACGAGGGCCTAGCGTGTGCAAAATAAAAAGAACAAGGGCCTAGCGTGTGCAAAATTGCAAGAACAAGGGCCTAACGTGTGCAAAATTGCAAGAACAAGGGCCTAGCGAGTGCAAAATAGCAAGAGCAAGGGCCTAGCGTGTGCAAACAATCAAGAACAAGGGCCTAGCGTTCGCGAAATAGCAATAACAAGGGCCTAGCGTGTGCAAAAAAAAAAGAAAAAGGGTCTAGCATGTGCAAAATTGCAAGAACAAGGGCCTAGCGTGTGCAAAAAAAAAAGAACAAGGGCATAGCGTGTGCAAAATAAAAAGAACAAGGGCATAGCGTGTGCAAAATAAAAAGAACAAGGGCCTAGCGTGTGCAAAATAAAAAAAGAACAAGGGCCTAGCGTGTGCAAAATTGCAAGGAACAAGGGCCTAGCGAGTGCAAAATAAAAAGAACAAGGGCATAGCGTGTGCAAAATAAAAAGAACAAGGGCCTAGCGTGTGCAAAATAAAAAGAACAAGGGCCTAGCGTGTGCAAAATTGCAAGAACAAAGGCCTAGCGAGTGCAAAATAAAAAGAGCAGGGGCCTAGCGTGTGCAAAAAATCAATAACAAGGGCCTAGCGTTCGCGAAATTGCAAGAACAAGGTCCTAGCGTGTGCAAAATGAAAAGAACAAGGGTCTAGCCTGTGCAAAAATGCAAGAACAAGGGCCTAGCGTGTGCAAAATAAAAAGAACAAGGGCATAGCGTGTGCAAAATAGCAAGAACAAGAGCCTAGCGTGTGCAAAATAAAAGAACAAGGGCCTAGCGTGTGCAAAATAAAAAGAACAAGGGCATAGCGTGTGCAAAATAGCAAGAACAAGGGCCTAGCGTGTGCAAAATAAAAAGAACAAAGGCCTAGCGTGTGCAAAATAGCAAGAACAAGGGCCTAGCGTGTGCAAAATTGCAAGAACAAGAGCTTAGCGTGTGCAGAATTGCAAGAACAAGGGCCTAGCGAGTGCAAAATAGCAAGAGCAAGGGCCTAGCGTGTGCAAAAAATCAAGAACAAGGGCCTAGCGTGTGCAAAATAAAAAGAACAAGGGCATAGCGTGTTCAAAATAGCAAGAACAAAGGCCTAGCGTGTGCAAAATAAAAAGAACGAGGGCCTAGCGTGTGCAAAATAAAAAGAACAAGGGCCTAGCGTGTGCAAAATAAAAAGAACAAGGGCCTAGCGTGTGCAAAATTGCAAGAACAAGGGCCTAGCGTGTGCAAAATTGCAAGAACAAAGGCCTAGCGAGTGCAAAATAGCAAGAGCAAGGGCCTAGCGTGTGCAAAAAATCAAGAACAAGGGCCTAGCGTTCGCGAAATAGCAAGAACAAGGGCCTAGCGTGTGCAAAGTAAAAAGAACAAGGGTCTAGCATGTGAAAAATTGCAAGAACGAGGGCTAGCATGTGCAAAATAAAAATAACAAGGCATAGCGTGTGCAAAATAAAAAGAACAAGGGCATAGCGTGTGCAAAATAAAAAAAAAAAGGGCCTAGCGTGTGCAAAATAAAAAGAACAAGGGCCTAGCGTGTGCAAAATTGCAAGAACAAGGCCTAGCGTGTGCAAAATTGCAAGAACAAGGGCCTAGCGAGTGCAAAATAGCAAGAGCAAGGGCCTAGCGTGTGCAAAA
>CANXME010001217.1:0-46019 GCA_948144175.1 Closterium sp. NIES-65 | reverse complement strand
AGTTCAGTGGTCCTTATGTCCTTATGGCCTACTATATTTTTGACGTTTTGTATGGGCTGCTGTTGCAATAGTTTCAGTGACCATAGTTTTACTCGAAAGCTATGCGTATAAATTCTCTTTCCAGTTTTCATGGCGACAAGCTTGAGTGTTTGATTGAGTTGTTTGTTGAATTGTTCACGTGAGATAAGATGGCCTTGTTTGTTAGTGAAAAGGGGTCTTGAGGGCTTTTCCCTTTTGTAATGAGTTCGATCTCATGTTTAACACGTTGAAGCCAGTGCTTTGCGTCGCTTGGCAGTATGATTTTACGTGAACCTCCTCGTTTAATGATGTGGACTAGAGTGCTTTGTTTTGTGATTAATTCTTGTAGATTACTGACATGAAATTGAAGCAAGTTGCTAACGCGTAAGCCAGTTAGATACAATAGAGTAAGAGCTACTTTGATGCGTGCTGATTTGTCAGTAAGTTGATAAACGTTTTCAATAATAGCTGAAATTCTTCTGGTGTAATAGCGTCTCTTAGGGGCTGTTTCTTAGCAGCTTTTCTTTTGGCCCTTTTGTCTTCTATGGCTTTTTCTTTGGTTAGTCTTTTGTTCAATTCATCTGTAGTTGCTGAATCTGCTGTTGCTGATCATGTAGAAGGCTGCTCTGCAAGTCAACTTTTCGTATTAGCTCCTGATTCTGTTTATAAATGGCAATTCTTTCTTGCTTTGCATCTTGGAGCTCTATCTCTTGCTTCTGTCTCCAGTTAACAAGTATTGAGCCCAATCGCTTGTGTGTTCGACTGTAACTTGGTCTCTATATAATTGTATCTCTTTTTCTGATTGATCATTGTGAGCTACTAAGTATTTTCCTTGTAGATGATCCTCGAATTCTTTTTTGTTTTCATAAACGATTGTATGTCTTCTGTTTTTTGTTCTTAAAAGATCTTAAAAAAAACATCGCGTAAAGTAATGCAAAGCAAACCAAGGCAATGCGAACCTTCGCGCGACCCAACCTTCGCGCGATGCAACTACCATTTGAAGCGCGTATCAAAACGCGCCGATCCAAATCATATACTGCGCGTTAGGCTTCGCAAGACTAGCACATAGTTTAACAACAAGCGTGCAAGCTTCGCAACCCTAAAGTGCAAGTCCGCTAGCTACCAAACTTGCTAGGCGCCCTTCGGTTGACGAGCAAAAAACTATGCTTGTTCGGTTGACAAGCAAGCAAGCGAAGCGGCGCAAACCTAAGCTGCTTCGGTTACCAAGCTTCGCAACCCTAAAATGCAAGTACGCTAGATTAAGAACCCCTAAAACGCGCAGGAGAAAAAGTGCGTGCTACGCAAGCGCGCAACACGCGAAACAAAATGAACACTGCTTGCTTGATAACAAAAGATTCTTACTTCCTAAGAAAGGCGCTCGCAACCGAAGGAAAAAAAGTTCGTGCGCTTTGAATTCGTAAGAAAGGCGCTTTGTTTTGTTTAAAGAAAGACGCTCGCAAGCTAAAACCACCTTTAGCTTACTCGCTTGTTTTAAAGAAAGACGTTCGCAACCTTGCGAGCTTGCTTTCTAAGGAACACGCTTGCAAGCTAACAACGAGCTTGCTAACGCAAGGCGCCTCGCGCCCTTGCGAGCTTGCTTCTTAACAAGGAGCTTGCGAACGCAAGGCGCTTAGATTACGAGATCACACATAAAGGGTCCGAAGGACGGTCGATAAAAGGGTCCGAAAGGACGGTCGAGCAAGCATGCAAGCAAGCAGGCAAAGCATGCTTGCAAGAATCCTGAGCGAAACACTTAACCAAGGACACACTTAGATCAAAGAGAAAGGGAATCTTAGGGTTTTTAGCTTTAATTTCCTGCTTTTCTCAACTATTAAGCATTCTTTTGTGAATGTTTATATTAACAGCAAGGGCAAACCCGTAACCAAATACTAATCATTGCACCATACAATAAAACGCAAAGCATTTATTGAAAACTGGTGCTAACAAGTCAAAATAAACGCAAGCGTGTATTCAAATTGGCCCGAAAATACAGAAAACTTAGCCACGTTGTCTGCCTTTTTAAGTTTACGCAATGACTTTTGAAAGAATATTATATAAACACCAATTTAGTTTTTTGCAAGTTCGCAAGCAAGAACCCCCCGGGGAGGCGCAAGGCGTAGTGCTTAGACAAACAGATAGGCTTCGCAAGCTAGCACTTATATAGGTTTTTAGTTTAGTTTTCTGCTCTCATCAACTATTAAGCATTCTTTTAAAGAAAACCAACCTTGAATGATATATTTCTCCCTTCGTACGACAAAACGCTAACCGAACTGTTTACAAGACGTGCGTGCTACGCACGTTTTAAAAAGAACAACAAATTTATGAATTCAAAAGATTTTCTAAAGGTTCGCTATTTAGTCAAACACAACCTGAGTTATTATTCTATTGACATTACTTGTATCAATAAGAAAGCTTTCCTTTTTCTTGGAATTGATCTTGGATCTAGGCTTATAGTGTTTCATGCTACTCAAGAGAAAAGATTTAATACACAAGATGTTATACACGTTTTACAGACTGCTTTTATACCTAGAAACCAAGGGCGGTCTGTTGTTATACATTCTGATCGCGAAAGTATATTTCAAGCAAATGAGTTAAAGACTTTTGCAGACAATCATAAGATCGTACTGAGTTCGAACCTCGCTGGACGAAAAAATTTTGGAAACCAAGCCTCTGAATCTCTTAATCGTTCTATTAAAATGTTATTAAGAAAAGAACTTTTATCTCTATTAAAAAATACCCCAAGTCAACGTCAAGTCTCTTTAACAAAATATAGCCTAGCTCAGTTATCCTGTCTTATCACTCATCATGAACTGGCCAGGTTAATTACCCAATGTGTTACTACTTATAACAATAAACCGCACACAAGCCAAAACATGTATGGTCTATCACCTTATGAAATGGACGAGGCTCTAGACACAGATGCGCGCGAGAGAGAGCTTCTAAGATCTACCAACGAAGAGTCTGCAGACACAGATGCGCGCGAGAGAGAGCTTCTAGGATCTACCAACGAAGAGTCTGCAGTTATAGCTTTTAATGATAATTCTCCGGAAAGTCTGGAAATACGGAAATTCAGAGCCAATGTCGTCGAAAAACATGCTACTAACTTAAAAGATTTTTTATAGAGCACAAGAAAACTTCAGAAGAAACTCTTGATGAAACAATCCAAGTTAAAAGACGACTTGTTATGTTACAGCACACTTTATACGAAGATAAGAGAACTTTACAGAAGCAAAATGTTGAATTACATCAGAAAATTGATTTCTTGGTTAAAGATGCTCAATTAAGGCTTGAGAAAGACAACGCGAAACAAGCTGCTCAGCTAAAACGAATTAATGCTCAAAAAGAGCAACCATGTGATTACATAACGCCTTCAGAATTTGAAATCACTTTAGATATCGTTAAGTCAGTTTTATCCCGCATCCGGGAAAACTGCACTCACTTGTGCACGAATGAGACTGGCTATTACTTTGCTGTATATTTCTGGCCTGCGGATTTCTACTATTCTTCTATTTAGGTGGACACAGCTGCTTCAGCTTATTAATGAAGGTGAAACTCAGCTTATACACATTAAGGGAGACAAGGGAGGTTACCCGCAGACCCTGCACATAGGACACTACGGACAAGCTGTTCTAAAGAAAGTCTCTTCCGACGTTCATCTTATTCAAAATTCTGGCAATTATCATCTTCAGAATTTTGTATTCTCAGCTCAAGATTCCAAGGCAGAGAGGACTCACACGCATTTACATAGAGTAAATTTTAGCAAACCAAGTTAACTCTGTCTTAAAACATGCTTCTGTCTCTTTAAAACAAAAACTTAACATCACACAGCTTTAGAGCAAGTTTCATCACCGATTTGCTACAAAGCAACGTCAGTATACACAAGGTCAAAAACATTGTAGCGCACAAAGACATAGGATCTACTGCTATATATGACAGATCCAGCCCTACTTTAAAAGAAGTTCGAGCTAGTATATCTAAAGTATGGAAAGCCAGATCACTTCAACACAATATTGTCCGAAGAAAAAAGAAACCCAAAATTAGCAAGAATAGAAACTCTATATAATATTGGATCTAGCTTCAGACTTTAATTAGGAACTAACAAACAATCATGCCTAAACACTACAAAACATTTGTTTTGCAGTGACTACAAAACATTTGTTTTGTAGTGGCTTGTTTGTGGTTATTTTGCCCTGTTTTGCAAAAATTTTTAAAAAAAATTTTTGATTTGTCAGAGGAGAAAAGTGTAGTCAGTTGGACATTTTTTTTAATCCTTTTTTTTTTAAAAGAAAAATCGAAAGAATAAGTTTCGCAAGCTAAGCTTGCTACAAAAACAAAATACACGAAGTTTTATGAAGATGCTGACACACTTCTGCGTGTTAGGCAAAACGCCTAAAACGCGAAACAAAACAAAAGAGGATAAGATATGTCCGCTGGAATCAATTAATGAATGCGTTTGGGAATGCAGGTGCATAGGCGCGCAAGACGCGCCGATAACAATTCTTAAATATGTGCAATAAGTAACCGACTTACATGTGTTTGAAAAGAGACATGCATAATAGGCAAAGCAAGCGCGTTCACACGCGCCAAGAAAAAGGAAAAGGGACACACGCTTGTCTGTTAGGGAAATGCCTGAAACGCGAAACAAACAAAACTACTTATGGAAGCGCGTATCAAGACGCGCGAATAAAAGACAAAGACAAACACTGCCCGCCGCGCTAGGCCTCGTCACCCCACCACACACAAAACCCACTAGCGTTCGCAACCGCAACCCTAATACTTAGGGATATACAACAGATAGGGGTAGCCAGCGTAGCACTTAAAGAAAATAGCGTGCTAAACTTCGTGAGCCTTGTATTTATATAAATAGACAAGCTTCGCACCCCTACCGAGTAAGCCTACCGACCAACCGTGCTACCCTAAGCAAGCCTACTGAGCAAGTGCGTGTTATGCGCTTGCGTAGCACGCGAAAAAAAAAAACTGAGAGTCAGGCTTACTTACCTTGACACTCATATAAAGAAGAAGTTGCATACTAACCCTACCTCCTACCAAGCGGAGTAGGCGTACTAACCCTAACACGCGATTAAAAGGAAATCAAGCCCAAAGTGCCTGCCAGGGTAGCCGAAGCAAGCGCTCAAACGCGCTTAAAAGGAAAACGATACAAACGCCTTTCTTATCGAGCAAGCGAGCTCCTTTGGGTTCCGAGCGCATTTCGCAAGCGCCTTCCGCTCACAACCAAGCACTCTTTATTAGCAGGCTTGCACCCTTCCGTTCAGTGACCATAGTGACTCGCACGCTTGCGTAAAGCGTGCGCCTATCCCATGCGCGTTTAGGGGACCGAAGCTTCGCTTATGTAAACGCAAGCGAAGCCTATCTATTCTCAAAGTGCTAGGGAGGCAAAGCCTATCACACTTGTTTTTTGATTAGTTGTGTTACGTTCGCGAAGCTTGTTAGTTTTTCTAAGTGCTAAGCTGCGAAACCCCTTCAAAAGTGTTAGGCTTGCGAAGGTTGTTACTTCTTTCGCGTGCTACGCAAGCGCGTAACACGCACTTAGCCCTATGCGTTTTAGGCTTGGTTGGCCTAGCACGTTTGGTAGCCAGGCTTGCGAAGGTTGTTCCTTTAAGTGATACTCTTCGCAAGCTTTGCTTGCTTAGTTAAGTTGTTCACACCTTTAACGGAGCGCGTAAGCGGCGCATAATATTGAGAATGAAATGCTTTAGGGTGCTAATCAAATGTGGAGCGCTTCGCGCCCACATTGATTATTCAGTTACCCAAAATGTAGTCTAGTATTCAAAATTGGATGTTATGTCCACTTTAAATTCGGATGACGACAAATACATCTGTGAGTTCCAATAACTGAACCAGTTTAAGTTTGAAGCCTCTCTCTCTCCTAAAGCAACAATTACGGTCTTGGCGTACTCATTCTGGGCCTTTTCGGTCGGTTTAACTATGAATTTACCCTTAAGTTCCATCTTTGTAAACTGATAGCCTTCCGAAACCAATTGAGATATTCTATTAGTAACCTCTTGTACATTACTTTCAGGGATAGATGTCAAATCATAATTGTGCGATTTACGTCGTAAAAGGTTGTTTGGTTCTATCGGAGTGTATCCTTTAATTTTACGAACACCAACCTTTAACTTGAAATTGAATGCTATATTAAATAAATTCTTATGTTCAAAGGAATATCCTATATTTTCCAAAAAATAATAAAAAGCTGAAAACAGAATAATGTATATATACTGATTTATTAGTTCTTGTTCCTTTCGCACGGACTTGCTGTGATTCTTTTGTATTCATATTTGATAGTATTTTATTCTCTTAAAGTTTTAAGTTGATTTAAAGTATAGCGCAGGGATGTTTGAGCACATTTTTCAAGGTCTTCTATATTCTTAATAATAGGCTTTAGTGAAAGTATATATTCGGCACCTCTTGGTGATAGCCACCAAAGGTTGACGATAGAAGAAAGGCCATATCTATGTTCCTGATTAATTCGTAAATAAGATGAAATGATAATTTCTCTATTCAAGTCATACCCAACCAACAGATTATCAAGGCCTCCCGGGAGGCCTTCGTTATATTTAAGTATGATATAATGAAAATTGTTGACTTGAGCAATATCGTAGCCTATACTAAGGCAAAAGTCATAGAACTCCTTTGTAAAAAGTGGTCCTTTCCAAGGTAAATCACTGGTAGCTAATAGATGCGTATAGAATTCTTCTTCTGGTAAAGGTACATATTTTAACTCGGAGATATGTAACAAATGCTTTAGTGTTAGTAAACCAGCAATGCTTAAACCAATGAAGATTGGCAATATTGATGGGGTTGTTAGGCTTAATTCAATCTCAAGTGGTAACACCGTAGACTGCACTTCAATTCCGCAATTAAGTTGAAATATATGATATGCGTTTAATAAACTATTTGAGATGTTGATAATTAAACAAATTAACCATAGCATAAGTATTTCATATATTTGGTACAATAACCTGCGATACCAAATTGGTTACATTTTCTAACCAATTTGTTATTTTTTCTTTATCAGGTAAATCTGACGAGACAATACTTTGTATTTTAGACAAGGAGAAGGTTAAAGCAGGTATTTCTAGACAGTCTATGCCGCAAATGCAATCTAACAAAAAATATGCAAGTTCTTCGTTGGTCTTTATTTTTTCAGTTAACAAATCATTGCATATAACACTTTTGATTTCCTGTTTGAGCACTAGCTGTTCTTCTGTCATGTCATTAGAAATTAATTTTTGATCTTGTAGAAACTTCATCTTATTACACAAAGAAAGTAAGTTCTTTTTTTTCCATTCATCGCTATTTACTAATAGACTCGCGAGCTCTCGGTTATTTAACTGGGGTAACATTTCTTGAAGTAATTCAAGATCGGTCTCATCTTCAAGTGAATGAAGATTGCTCTTAAAAGGAATCGACTCTGTCATTAGGGCAGAGCGATTACCAGAGCTCGAGTACAGTGGATTACTTATGATGCCTTCACCAGAGCTCGAGTACAGTGGATTACTTATGATGCCTTCACCAGATATAGGATGAGTTGTTATCTCTGAAGCATTAGACGCAGAATGAGTTCTTGTCTCTGAACTAGTTGTTGTTTCTGAACTAGTAGATGCAGAATGAGTTCTTGTTTCTGCAGCGGGAGTTGGTTCTGTTGGAATTCTGATAAGACCCCCTCCTTGTGTTTGATTTGAACTCATTACTGCTTGATCGAAAGTGATAGCAGATGTAGGCGTAACGATCATACCTGACGCTGTAACAATATTTCGAATATTTACGTACCCTTCGAGGTTGCCTTTGACATAGTGTAAAGAGCGGTCTAGTTCTTCCAGTTGGCGATAATAACCGTCTAAGATAGCATGAGCGTTATAACATTCTTGATGTAAAGCTGCATTATGGGGATCAAGCTTTAGTTGTTCCATGAGATCATGGTAAATTTTTCGTTGAGACTCATAAAAAACTTGGCCTTCATTATGTTGACTCTTAGTATCTTCATATAATTTTTGCAGTGACTCAATTTTGTGTTTGAAAGATTGCCCGTGCTAAAAGAAAGCGTGTGCCTAGGACGCACGCTCCTTGCTACTTTTCTTTGCTTTAACTAGCAAGCAAGCAAGCAAGCAAGCGAGTTAAAGGCGCCGCAAAGCAAGCGGGCACCGCAAAGCGAAGCAAGCGAGTCATTACGTAAATTTGAAAAAAAGTAAAAATGTATTTATATACATTTGAAGGACAAGTCATTGCGTATGCAAGAAATAAAGGAAGCAGCGTTTATTCAAACTAGTGCCTTTCCCCTCTTCCTTTTTGTTTCTTGCGCGCCAAAGGCGCTTACTACCTCTTCTATCTAAGCAAACTAAGGACACTCAGAACAAGATTGGACAGAATTAATACTTATTTAGCTTGCGAGCTTGCTAAGGAAGGCGCTTGCTTGCTAACAACGAGCAAGCGAGCTAAAAAACGAGCTTGCTAAGAACGACGAGCTTGCGAACGGAAGATCCTTGCTTGTTTGTTAAGAAAGGCGTTCGCAAGCTTAGCACATATGACAAGGGGGGCTAAAATTCCATTGAAATATATATAATATATAAATAAACGCGCCAATTCTCGACCCTTAGAGCACAAAGGAAGACTTAGATACAAGAGAAAGGGAAGATTAGTTTTTTAGTTTATTCTTTTCTCTTTTTTTAAGCTGTCCTTTGTGAAGGCTATTCAGAGACAGATTTGAAGCAAAGGACACAGACAAACAGAAAACAGAAGACATATAATCGTTAATGGTTTTGTCTTTTTTGAAAAATTTGTCAAAAGGTAAGACTTTGTTTTATAATGTTTTGCACAAAAAAAGATTTTTTGTGTAATAAAATCTTCGGTATAAATGTATGGTTGTTTTAGGTCACAGAACATGTGTTTTGTGACCTATTACCTCACATCATAGAACTGTAGGTTCGTGACCCTTTGGGTTACTAATCAGCAAAAGAAGGACTTAAAGCGTATTGTTAAAAATCTTGATCATCTTGATGATCTTGATCAGGATAGTCTTTAGATTGACTTTTTCTTTTTTTAAAAACATATTGAATGGCCTTTCTGAATTCGCGCTCTCCCATAAAGTTTCTATTGTAGAGTTCAGTGGTCCTTATGTCCTTATGGCCTACTATATTTTTGACGTTTTGTATGGGCTGCTGTTGCAATAGTTCAGTGACCATAGTTACTCGAAAGCTATGCGTATAAATTCTCTTTCCAGTTTTCATGGCGACAAGCTTGAGTGTTTGATTGAGTTGTTTGTTGAATTGTTCACGTGAGATAAGATGGCCTTGTTTGTTAGTGAAAAGGGGGTCTTGAGGGCTTTTCCCTTTTGTAATGAGTTCGATCTCATGTTTAACACGTTGAAGCCAGTGCTTTGCGTCGCTTGGCAGTATGATTTTACGTGAACCTCCTCGTTTAATGATGTGGACTAGAGTGCTTTGTTTTGTGATTAATTCTTGTAGATTACTGACATGAAATTGAAGCAAGTTGCTAACGCGTAAGCCAGTTAGATACAATAGAGTAAGAGCTACTTTGATGCGTGCTGATTTGTCAGTAAGTTGATAAACGTTTTCAATAATAAGCTGAAATTCTTCTGGTGTAATAGCGTCTCTTAGGGGCTGTTTCTTAGCAGCTTTTCTTTTGGCCCTTTTGTCTTCTATGGCTTTTTCTTTGGTTAGTCTTTGGTTCAATTCATCTGTAAGTTGCTGAATCTGCTGTTGCTGATCATGTAGAAGGCTGCTCTGCAAGTCAACTTTTCGTATTAGCTCCTGATTCTGTTTATAAATGGCAATTCTTTCTTGCTTTGCATCTTGGAGCTCTATCTCTTGCTTCTGTCTCCAGTTAACAAAGTATTGAGCCCAATCGCTTGTGTGTTCGACTGTAACTTGGTCTCTATATAATTGTATCTCTTTTTCTGATTGATCATTGTGAGCTACTAAGTATTTTCCTTGTAGATGATCCTCGAAATTCTTTTTTGTTTTCATAAACGATTGTATGTCTTCTGTTTTTTGTTCTTAAAAAGATCTTAAAAAAAACATCGCGTAAAGTAATGCAAAGCAAACCAAGGCAATGCGAACCTTCGCGCGAACCCAAACCTTCGCGCGATGCAACTACCATTTGAAGCGCGTATCAAAACGCGCCGATCCAAATCATATACTGCGCGTTAGGCTTCGCAAGACTAGCACATAGTTTAACAACAAGCGTGCAAGCTTCGCAACCCTAAAGTGCAAGTCCGCTAGCTACCAAACTTGCTAGGCGCCCTTCGGTTGACGAGCAAAAAACTATGCTTGTTCGGTTGACAAGCAAGCAAGCGAAGCGGCGCAAACCTAAGCTGCTTCGGTTACCAAGCTTCGCAACCCTAAAATGCAAGTACGCTAGATTAAGAACCCCTAAAACGCGCAGGAGAAAAAGTGCGTGCTACGCAAGCGCGCAACACGCGAAACAAAATGAACACTGCTTGCTTGATAACAAAAGATTCTTACTTCCTAAGAAAGGCGCTCGCAACCGAAGGAAAAAAAGTTCGTGCGCTTTGAATTCGTAAGAAAGGCGCTTGTTTTGTTTTAAAGAAAGACGCTCGCAAGCTAAAACCACCTTTAGCTTACTCGCTTGTTTTAAAGAAAGACGTTCGCAACCTTGCGAGCTTGCTTTCTAAGGAACACGCTTGCAAGCTAACAACGAGCTTGCTAACGCAAGGCGCCTCGCGCCCTTGCGAGCTTGCTTCTTAACAAGGAGCTTGCGAACGCAAGGCGCTTAGATTACGAGATCACAACATAAAGGGTCCGAAGGACGGTCGATAAAGGGTCCGAAGGACGGTCGAGCAAGCATGCAAGCAAGCATGCAAGCATGCTTGCAAAGAATCCTGAGCGAAACACTTAACCAAAGGACACACTTAGATCAAAGAGAAAGGGAATCTTAGGGTTTTTAGCTTTAATTTCCTGCTTTCTCAACTATTAAGCATTCTTTTGTGAAGGTTTATATTAACAGCAAGGGCAAACCCGTAACCAAATACTAATCATTGCACCATAAATAAACGCAAGCATTTATTGAAAACTGGTGCTAACAATCAAAATAAACGCAAGCGTTTATTCAAATTGGCCCGAAAATACAGAAAACTTAGCCACGTTGTCTGCCTTTTTAAGTTTACGCAATGACTTTTGAAAGAATATTATATAAACACCAATTTAGTTTTTTGCAAGTTCGCAAGCAAGAACCCCCCGGGGAGGCGCAAGCGTAGTGCTTAGACAAACAGATAGGCTTCGCAAGCTAGCACTTATATTAGGTTTTTTAGTTTAGTTTTCTGCTCTCTCAACTATTAAGCATTCTTTTTAAAGAAAACCAACCTTGAATGATATATTTCTCCCTTCGTACGACAAAACGCTAACCGAACTGTTTACAAGACGTGCGTGCTACGCACGTTTTAAAAAGAACAACAAATTTATGAATTCAAAAGATTTTCTAAAGGGTCGCTATTTAGTCAAACACAACCTGAGTTATTATTCTATTGACATTACTTGTATCAATAAGAAAGCTTTCCTTTTTCTTGGAATTGATCTTGGATCTAGGCTTATAGTGTTTCATGCTACTCAAGAGAAAAGATTTAATACACAAGATGTTATACACGTTTTACAGACTGCTTTTATACCTAGAAACCAAGGGCGGTCTGTTGTTATACATTCTGATCGCGAAAGTATATTTCAAGCAAATGAGTTAAAGACTTTTGCAGACAATCATAAGATCGTACTGAGTTCGAACCTCGCTGGACGAAAAAATTTTGGAAACCAAGCCTCTGAATCTCTTAATCGTTCTATTAAAATGTTATTAAGAAAAGAACTTTTATCTCTATTAAAAAATACCCCAAGTCAACGTCAAGTCTCTTTAACAAAATATAGCCTAGCTCAGTTATCCTGTCTTATCACTCATCATGAACTGGCCAGGTTAATTACCCAATGTGTTACTACTTATAACAATAAACCGCACACAAGCCAAAACATGTATGGTCTATCACCTTATGAAATGGACGAGGCTCTAGACACAGATGCGCGCGAGAGAGAGCTTCTAAGATCTACCAACGAAGAGTCTGCAGACACAGATGCGCGCGAGAGAGAGCTTCTAGGATCTACCAACGAAGAGTCTGCAGTTATAGCTTTTAATGATAATTCTCCGGAAAGTCTGGAAATACGGAAATTCAGAGCCAATGTCGTCGAAAAACATGCTACTAACTTAAAAGATTTTTTATAGAGCACAAGAAAACTTCAGAAGAAACTCTTGATGAAACAATCCAAGTTAAAAGACGACTTGTTATGTTACAGCACACTTTATACGAAGATAAGAGAACTTTACAGAAGCAAAATGTTGAATTACATCAGAAAATTGATTTCTTGGTTAAAGATGCTCAATTAAGGCTTGAGAAAGACAACGCGAAACAAGCTGCTCAGCTAAAACGAATTAATGCTCAAAAAGAGCAACCATGTGATTACATAACGCCTTCAGAATTTGAAATCACTTTAGATATCGTTAAGTCAGTTTATCCCGCATCCGGGAAAACTGCACTCACTTGTGCACGAATGAGACTGGCTATTACTTTGCTGTATATTTCTGGCCTGCGGATTTCTACTATTCTTCTATTTAGGTGGACACAGCTGCTTCAGCTTATTAATGAAGGTGAAACTCAGCTTATACACATTAAGGGAGACAAGGGAGGTTACCCGCAGACCCTGCACATAGGACACTACGGACAAGCTGTTCTAAAGAAAGTCTCTTCCGACGTTCATCTTATTCAAAATTCTGGCAATTATCATCTTCAGAATTTTGTATTCTCAGCTCAAGATTCCAAGGCAGAGAGGACTCACACGCATTTACATAGAGTAAATTTTAGCAAACAAGTTAACTCTGTCTTAAAACATGCTTCTGTCTCTTTAAACAAAAACTTAACATCACACAGCTTTAGAGCAAGTTTCATCACCGATTTGCTACAAAGCAACGTCAGTATACACAAGGTCAAAAACATTGTAGCGCACAAAGACATAGGATCTACTGCTATATATGACAGATCCAGCCCTACTTTAAAAGAAGTTCGAGCTAGTATATCTAAAGTATGGAAAGCCAGATCACTTCAACACAATATTGTCCGAAGAAAAAAGAAACCCAAAATTAGCAAGAATAGAAACTCTATATAATATTGGATCTAGCTTCAGACTTTAATTAGGAACTAACAAACAATCATGCCTAAACACTACAAAACATTTGTTTTGCAGTGACTACAAAACATTTGTTTTGTAGTGGCTTGTTTGTGGTTATTTTGCCCTGTTTTGCAAAAATTTTTAAAAAAAATTTTTGATTTGTCAGAGGAGAAAAGTGTAGTCAGTTGGACATTTTTTTTAATCCTTTTTTTTTTAAAAGAAAAATCGAAAGAATAAGTTTCGCAAGCTAAGCTTGCTACAAAAACAAAATACACGAAGTTTTATGAAGATGCTGACACACTTCTGCGTGTTAGGCAAACGCCTAAAACGCGAAACAAAACAAAAGAGGATAAGATATGTCCGCTGGAATCAATTAATGAATGCGTTTGGGAATGCAGGTGCATAGGCGCGCAAGACGCGCCGATAACAATTCTTAAATATGTGCAATAAGTAACCGACTTACATG
Source organism: Closterium sp. NIES-65 (assembly GCA_948144175.1). Classification (NCBI taxonomy): domain Eukaryota; kingdom Viridiplantae; phylum Streptophyta; class Zygnematophyceae; order Desmidiales; family Closteriaceae; genus Closterium; species Closterium sp. NIES-65. The sequence continues at coordinate 32,333 of CANXME010001217.1, read as the reverse complement.
TGTTTGAAAAGAGACATGCATAATAGGCAAAGCAAGCGCGTTCACACGCGCCAAGAAAAAGGAAAAGGGACACACGCTTGTCTGTTAGGGAAATGCCTGAAACGCGAAACAAACAAAACTACTTATGGAAGCGCGTATCAAGACGCGCGAATAAAAGACAAAGACAACACTGCCCGCCGCGCTAGGCCTCGTCACCCCACCACACACAAAACCCACTAGCGTTCGCAACCGCAACCCTAATACTTAGGGATATACAACAGATAGGGGTAGCCAGCGTAGCACTTAAAGAAAATAGCGTGCTAAACTTCGTGAGCCTTGTATTTATATAAATAGACAAGCTTCGCACCCCTACCGAGTAAGCCTACCGACCAACCGTGCTACCCTAAGCAAGCCTACTGAGCAAGTGCGTGTTATGCGCTTGCGTAGCACGCGAAAAAAAAAACTGAGAGTCAGGCTTACTTACCTTGACACTCATATAAAGAAGAAGTTGCATACTAACCCTACCTCCTACCAAGCGGAGTAGGCGTACTAACCCTAACACGCGATTAAAAGGAAATCAAGCCCAAAGTGCCTGCCAGGGTAGCCGAAGCAAGCGCTCAAACGCGCTTAAAAGGAAAACGATACAAACGCCTTTCTTATCGAGCAAGCGAGCTCCTTTGGGTTCCGAGCGCATTTCGCAAGCGCCTTCCGCTCACAACCAAGCACTCTTTATTAGCAGGCTTGCACCCTTCCGTTCAGTGACCATAGTGACTCGCACGCTTGCGTAAAGCGTGCGCCTATCCCATGCGCGTTTAGGGGACCGAAGCTTCGCTTATGTAAACGCAAGCGAAGCCTATCTATTTCTCAAAGTGCTAGGGAGGCAAAGCCTATCACACTTGTTTTTTGATTAGTTGTGTTACGTTCGCGAAGCTTGTTAGTTTTTCTAAGTGCTAAGCTGCGAAACCCCTTCAAAAGTGTTAGGCTTGCGAAGGTTGTTACTTCTTTCGCGTGCTACGCAAGCGCGTAACACGCACTTAGCCCTATGCGTTTTAGGCTTGGTTGGCCTAGCACGTTTGGTAGCCAGGCTTGCGAAGGTTGTTCCTTTAAGTGATACTCTTCGCAAGCTTTGCTTGCTTAGTTAAGTTGTTCACACCTTTAACGGAGCGCGTAAGCGGCGCATAATATTGAGAATGAAATGCTTTAGGGTGCTAATCAAATGTGGAGCGCTTCGCGCCCACATTGATTATTCAGTTACCCAAAATGTAGTCTAGTATTCAAAATTGGATGTTATGTCCACTTTAAATTCGGATGACGACAAATACATCTGTGAGTTCCAATAACTGAACCAGTTTAAGTTTGAAGCCTCTCTCTCTCCTAAAGCAACAATTACGGTCTTGGCGTACTCATTCTGGGCCTTTTCGGTCGGTTTAACTATGAATTTACCCTTAAGTTCCATCTTTGTAAACTGATAGCCTTCCGAAACCAATTGAGATATTCTATTAGTAACCTCTTGTACATTACTTTCAGGGATAGATGTCAAATCATAATTGTGCGATTTACGTCGTAAAAGGTTGTTTGGTTCTATCGGAGTGTATCCTTTAATTTTACGAACACCAACCTTTAACTTGAAATTGAATGCTATATTAAATAAATTCTTATGTTCAAAGGAATATCCTATATTTTCCAAAAATAATAAAAAGCTGAAAACAGAATAATGTATATATACTGATTTATTAGTTCTTGTTCCTTTCGCACGGACTTGCTGTGATTCTTTTGTATTCATATTTGATAGTATTTTATTCTCTTAAAGTTTTAAGTTGATTTAAAGTATAGCGCAGGGATGTTTGAGCACATTTTTCAAGGTCTTCTATATTCTTAATAATAGGCTTTAGTGAAAGTATATATTCGGCACCTCTTGGTGATAGCCACCAAAGGTTGACGATAGAAGAAAGGCCATATCTATGTTCCTGATTAATTCGTAAATAAGATGAAATGATAATTTCTCTATTCAAGTCATACCCAACCAACAGATTATCAAGGCCTCCCGGGAGGCCTTCGTTATATTTAAGTATGATATAATGAAAATTGTTGACTTGAGCAATATCGTAGCCTATACTAAGGCAAAAGTCATAGAACTCCTTTGTAAAAAGTGGTCCTTTCCAAGGTAAATCACTGGTAGCTAATAGATGCGTATAGAATTCTTCTTCTGGTAAAGGTACATATTTTAACTCGGAGATATGTAACAAATGCTTTAGTGTTAGTAAACCAGCAATGCTTAAACCAATGAAGATTGGCAATATTGATGGGGTTGTTAGGCTTAATTCAATCTCAAGTGGTAACACCGTAGACTGCACTTCAATTCCGCAATTAAGTTGAAATATATGATATGCGTTTAATAAACTATTTGAGATGTTGATAATTAAACAAATTAACCATAGCATAAGTATTTCATATATTTGGTACAATAACCTGCGATACCAAATTGGTTACATTTTCTAACCAATTTGTTATTTTTTCTTTATCAGGTAAATCTGACGAGACAATACTTTGTATTTTAGACAAGGAGAAGGTTAAAGCAGGTATTTCTAGACAGTCTATGCCGCAAATGCAATCTAACAAAAAATATGCAAGTTCTTCGTTGGTCTTTATTTTTTCAGTTAACAAATCATTGCATATAACACTTTTGATTTCCTGTTTGAGCACTAGCTGTTCTTCTGTCATGTCATTAGAAATTAATTTTTGATCTTGTAGAAACTTCATCTTATTACACAAAGAAAGTAAGTTCTTTTTTTTCCATTCATCGCTATTTACTAATAGACTCGCGAGCTCTCGGTTATTTAACTGGGGTAACATTTCTTGAAGTAATTCAAGATCGGTCTCATCTTCAAGTGAATGAAGATTGCTCTTAAAAGGAATCGACTCTGTCATTAGGGCAGAGCGATTACCAGAGCTCGAGTACAGTGGATTACTTATGATGCCTTCACCAGAGCTCGAGTACAGTGGATTACTTATGATGCCTTCACCAGATATAGGATGAGTTGTTATCTCTGAAGCATTAGACGCAGAATGAGTTCTTGTCTCTGAACTAGTTGTTGTTTCTGAACTAGTAGATGCAGAATGAGTTCTTGTTTCTGCAGCGGGAGTTGGTTCTGTTGGAATTCTGATAAGACCCCCTCCTTGTGTTTGATTTGAACTCATTACTGCTTGATCGAAAGTGATAGCAGATGTAGGCGTAACGATCATACCTGACGCTGTAACAATATTTCGAATATTTACGTACCCTTCGAGGTTGCCTTTGACATAGTGTAAAGAGCGGTCTAGTTCTTCCAGTTGGCGATAATAACCGTCTAAGATAGCATGAGCGTTATAACATTCTTGATGTAAAGCTGCATTATGGGGATCAAGCTTTAGTTGTTCCATGAGATCATGGTAAATTTTTCGTTGAGACTCATAAAAAACTTGGCCTTCATTATGTTGACTCTTAGTATCTTCATATAATTTTTGCAGTGACTCAATTTTGTGTTTGAAAGATTGCCCGTGCTAAAAGAAAGCGTGTGCCTAGGACGCACGCTCCTTGCTACTTTTCTTTGCTTTAACTAGCAAGCAAGCAAGCAAGCAAGCGAGTTAAAGGCGCCGCAAAGCAAGCGGGCACCGCAAAGCGAAGCAAGCGAGTCATTACGTAAATTTGAAAAAAAGTAAAAATGTATTTATATACATTTGAAGGACAAGTCATTGCGTATGCAAGAAATAAAGGAAGCAGCGTTTATTCAAACTAGTGCCTTTCCCCTCTTCCTTTTTGTTTCTTGCGCGCCAAAGGCGCTTACTACCTCTTCTATCTAAGCAAACTAAGGACACTCAGAACAAGATTGGACAGAATTAATACTTATTTAGCTTGCGAGCTTGCTAAGGAAGGCGCTTGCTTGCTAACAACGAGCAAGCGAGCTAAAAAACGAGCTTGCTAAGAACGACGAGCTTGCGAACGGAAGATCCTTGCTTGTTTGTTAAGAAAGGCGTTCGCAAGCTTAGCACATATGACAAGGGGGGCTAAAATTCCATTGAAATATATATAATATATAAATAAACGCGCCAATTCTCGACCCTTAGAGCACAAAGGAAGACTTAGATACAAGAGAAAGGGAAGATTAGTTTTTTAGTTTATTCTTTTCTCTTTTTTTAAGCTGTCCTTTGTGAAGGCTATTCAGAGACAGATTTGAAGCAAAGGACACAGACAAACAGAAAACAGAAGACATATAATCGTTAATGGTTTTGTCTTTTTTGAAAAATTTGTCAAAAGGTAAGACTTTGTTTTATAATGTTTTGCACAAAAAAAGATTTTTTGTGTAATAAAATCTTCGGTATAAATGTATGGTTGTTTTAGGTCACAGAACATGTGTTTTGTGACCTATTACCTCACATCATAGAACTGTAGGTTCGTGACCCTTTGGGTTACTAATCAGCAAAAGAAGGACTTAAAGCGTATTGTTAAAAATCTTGATCATCTTGATGATCTTGATCAGGATAGTCTTTAGATTGACTTTTTCTTTTTTTAAAAACATATTGAATGGCCTTTCTGAATTCGCGCTCTCCCATAAAGTTTCTATTGTAGAGTTCAGTGGTCCTTATGTCCTTATGGCCTACTATATTTTTGACGTTTTGTATGGGCTGCTGTTGCAATAGTTCAGTGACCATAGTTACTCGAAAGCTATGCGTATAAATTCTCTTTCCAGTTTTCATGGCGACAAGCTTGAGTGTTTGATTGAGTTGTTTGTTGAATTGTTCACGTGAGATAAGATGGCCTTGTTTGTTAGTGAAAAGGGGGTCTTGAGGGCTTTTCCCTTTTGTAATGAGTTCGATCTCATGTTTAACACGTTGAAGCCAGTGCTTTGCGTCGCTTGGCAGTATGATTTTACGTGAACCTCCTCGTTTAATGATGTGGACTAGAGTGCTTTGTTTTGTGATTAATTCTTGTAGATTACTGACATGAAATTGAAGCAAGTTGCTAACGCGTAAGCCAGTTAGATACAATAGAGTAAGAGCTACTTTGATGCGTGCTGATTTGTCAGTAAGTTGATAAACGTTTTCAATAATAAGCTGAAATTCTTCTGGTGTAATAGCGTCTCTTAGGGGCTGTTTCTTAGCAGCTTTTCTTTTGGCCCTTTTGTCTTCTATGGCTTTTTCTTTGGTTAGTCTTTGGTTCAATTCATCTGTAAGTTGCTGAATCTGCTGTTGCTGATCATGTAGAAGGCTGCTCTGCAAGTCAACTTTTCGTATTAGCTCCTGATTCTGTTTATAAATGGCAATTCTTTCTTGCTTTGCATCTTGGAGCTCTATCTCTTGCTTCTGTCTCCAGTTAACAAAGTATTGAGCCCAATCGCTTGTGTGTTCGACTGTAACTTGGTCTCTATATAATTGTATCTCTTTTTCTGATTGATCATTGTGAGCTACTAAGTATTTTCCTTGTAGATGATCCTCGAAATTCTTTTTTGTTTTCATAAACGATTGTATGTCTTCTGTTTTTTGTTCTTAAAAAGATCTTAAAAAAAACATCGCGTAAAGTAATGCAAAGCAAACCAAGGCAATGCGAACCTTCGCGCGAACCCAAACCTTCGCGCGATGCAACTACCATTTGAAGCGCGTATCAAAACGCGCCGATCCAAATCATATACTGCGCGTTAGGCTTCGCAAGACTAGCACATAGTTTAACAACAAGCGTGCAAGCTTCGCAACCCTAAAGTGCAAGTCCGCTAGCTACCAAACTTGCTAGGCGCCCTTCGGTTGACGAGCAAAAAACTATGCTTGTTCGGTTGACAAGCAAGCAAGCGAAGCGGCGCAAACCTAAGCTGCTTCGGTTACCAAGCTTCGCAACCCTAAAATGCAAGTACGCTAGATTAAGAACCCCTAAAACGCGCAGGAGAAAAAGTGCGTGCTACGCAAGCGCGCAACACGCGAAACAAAATGAACACTGCTTGCTTGATAACAAAAGATTCTTACTTCCTAAGAAAGGCGCTCGCAACCGAAGGAAAAAAAGTTCGTGCGCTTTGAATTCGTAAGAAAGGCGCTTGTTTTGTTTTAAAGAAAGACGCTCGCAAGCTAAAACCACCTTTAGCTTACTCGCTTGTTTTAAAGAAAGACGTTCGCAACCTTGCGAGCTTGCTTTCTAAGGAACACGCTTGCAAGCTAACAACGAGCTTGCTAACGCAAGGCGCCTCGCGCCCTTGCGAGCTTGCTTCTTAACAAGGAGCTTGCGAACGCAAGGCGCTTAGATTACGAGATCACAACATAAAGGGTCCGAAGGACGGTCGATAAAGGGTCCGAAGGACGGTCGAGCAAGCATGCAAGCAAGCATGCAAGCATGCTTGCAAAGAATCCTGAGCGAAACACTTAACCAAAGGACACACTTAGATCAAAGAGAAAGGGAATCTTAGGGTTTTTAGCTTTAATTTCCTGCTTTCTCAACTATTAAGCATTCTTTTGTGAAGGTTTATATTAACAGCAAGGGCAAACCCGTAACCAAATACTAATCATTGCACCATAAATAAACGCAAGCATTTATTGAAAACTGGTGCTAACAATCAAAATAAACGCAAGCGTTTATTCAAATTGGCCCGAAAATACAGAAAACTTAGCCACGTTGTCTGCCTTTTTAAGTTTACGCAATGACTTTTGAAAGAATATTATATAAACACCAATTTAGTTTTTTGCAAGTTCGCAAGCAAGAACCCCCCGGGGAGGCGCAAGCGTAGTGCTTAGACAAACAGATAGGCTTCGCAAGCTAGCACTTATATTAGGTTTTTTAGTTTAGTTTTCTGCTCTCTCAACTATTAAGCATTCTTTTTAAAGAAAACCAACCTTGAATGATATATTTCTCCCTTCGTACGACAAAACGCTAACCGAACTGTTTACAAGACGTGCGTGCTACGCACGTTTTAAAAAGAACAACAAATTTATGAATTCAAAAGATTTTCTAAAGGGTCGCTATTTAGTCAAACACAACCTGAGTTATTATTCTATTGACATTACTTGTATCAATAAGAAAGCTTTCCTTTTTCTTGGAATTGATCTTGGATCTAGGCTTATAGTGTTTCATGCTACTCAAGAGAAAAGATTTAATACACAAGATGTTATACACGTTTTACAGACTGCTTTTATACCTAGAAACCAAGGGCGGTCTGTTGTTATACATTCTGATCGCGAAAGTATATTTCAAGCAAATGAGTTAAAGACTTTTGCAGACAATCATAAGATCGTACTGAGTTCGAACCTCGCTGGACGAAAAAATTTTGGAAACCAAGCCTCTGAATCTCTTAATCGTTCTATTAAAATGTTATTAAGAAAAGAACTTTTATCTCTATTAAAAAATACCCCAAGTCAACGTCAAGTCTCTTTAACAAAATATAGCCTAGCTCAGTTATCCTGTCTTATCACTCATCATGAACTGGCCAGGTTAATTACCCAATGTGTTACTACTTATAACAATAAACCGCACACAAGCCAAAACATGTATGGTCTATCACCTTATGAAATGGACGAGGCTCTAGACACAGATGCGCGCGAGAGAGAGCTTCTAAGATCTACCAACGAAGAGTCTGCAGACACAGATGCGCGCGAGAGAGAGCTTCTAGGATCTACCAACGAAGAGTCTGCAGTTATAGCTTTTAATGATAATTCTCCGGAAAGTCTGGAAATACGGAAATTCAGAGCCAATGTCGTCGAAAAACATGCTACTAACTTAAAAGATTTTTTTATAGAGCACAAGAAAACTTCAGAAGAAACTCTTGATGAAACAATCCAAGTTAAAAGACGACTTGTTATGTTACAGCACACTTTATACGAAGATAAGAGAACTTTACAGAAGCAAAATGTTGAATTACATCAGAAAATTGATTTCTTGGTTAAAGATGCTCAATTAAGGCTTGAGAAAGACAACGCGAAACAAGCTGCTCAGCTAAAACGAATTAATGCTCAAAAAGAGCAACCATGTGATTACATAACGCCTTCAGAATTTGAAATCACTTTAGATATCGTTAAGTCAGTTTATCCCGCATCCGGGAAAACTGCACTCACTTGTGCACGAATGAGACTGGCTATTACTTTGCTGTATATTTCTGGCCTGCGGATTTCTACTATTCTTCTATTTAGGTGGACACAGCTGCTTCAGCTTATTAATGAAGGTGAAACTCAGCTTATACACATTAAGGGAGACAAGGGAGGTTACCCGCAGACCCTGCACATAGGACACTACGGACAAGCTGTTCTAAAGAAAGTCTCTTCCGACGTTCATCTTATTCAAAATTCTGGCAATTATCATCTTCAGAATTTTGTATTCTCAGCTCAAGATTCCAAGGCAGAGAGGACTCACACGCATTTACATAGAGTAAATTTTAGCAAACAAGTTAACTCTGTCTTAAAACATGCTTCTGTCTCTTTAAACAAAAACTTAACATCACACAGCTTTAGAGCAAGTTTCATCACCGATTTGCTACAAAGCAACGTCAGTATACACAAGGTCAAAAACATTGTAGCGCACAAAGACATAGGATCTACTGCTATATATGACAGATCCAGCCCTACTTTAAAAGAAGTTCGAGCTAGTATATCTAAAGTATGGAAAGCCAGATCACTTCAACACAATATTGTCCGAAGAAAAAAGAAACCCAAAATTAGCAAGAATAGAAACTCTATATAATATTGGATCTAGCTTCAGACTTTAATTAGGAACTAACAAACAATCATGCCTAAACACTACAAAACATTTGTTTTGCAGTGACTACAAAACATTTGTTTTGTAGTGGCTTGTTTGTGGTTATTTTGCCCTGTTTTGCAAAAATTTTTAAAAAAAATTTTTGATTTGTCAGAGGAGAAAAGTGTAGTCAGTTGGACATTTTTTTTAATCCTTTTTTTTTTAAAAGAAAAATCGAAAGAATAAGTTTCGCAAGCTAAGCTTGCTACAAAAACAAAATACACGAAGTTTTATGAAGATGCTGACACACTTCTGCGTGTTAGGCAAACGCCTAAAACGCGAAACAAAACAAAAGAGGATAAGATATGTCCGCTGGAATCAATTAATGAATGCGTTTGGGAATGCAGGTGCATAGGCGCGCAAGACGCGCCGATAACAATTCTTAAATATGTGCAATAAGTAACCGACTTACATGTGTTTGAAAAGAGACATGCATAATAGGCAAAGCAAGCGCGTTCACACGCGCCAAGAAAAAGGAAAAGGGACACACGCTTGTCTGTTAGGGAAATGCCTGAAACGCGAAACAAACAAAACTACTTATGGAAGCGCGTATCAAGACGCGCGAATAAAAGACAAAGACAACACTGCCCGCCGCGCTAGGCCTCGTCACCCCACCACACACAAAACCCACTAGCGTTCGCAACCGCAACCCTAATACTTAGGGATATACAACAGATAGGGGTAGCCAGCGTAGCACTTAAAGAAAATAGCGTGCTAAACTTCGTGAGCCTTGTATTTATATAAATAGACAAGCTTCGCACCCCTACCGAGTAAGCCTACCGACCAACCGTGCTACCCTAAGCAAGCCTACTGAGCAAGTGCGTGTTATGCGCTTGCGTAGCACGCGAAAAAAAAAACTGAGAGTCAGGCTTACTTACCTTGACACTCATATAAAGAAGAAGTTGCATACTAACCCTACCTCCTACCAAGCGGAGTAGGCGTACTAACCCTAACACGCGATTAAAAGGAAATCAAGCCCAAAGTGCCTGCCAGGGTAGCCGAAGCAAGCGCTCAAACGCGCTTAAAAGGAAAACGATACAAACGCCTTTCTTATCGAGCAAGCGAGCTCCTTTGGGTTCCGAGCGCATTTCGCAAGCGCCTTCCGCTCACAACCAAGCACTCTTTATTAGCAGGCTTGCACCCTTCCGTTCAGTGACCATAGTGACTCGCACGCTTGCGTAAAGCGTGCGCCTATCCCATGCGCGTTTAGGGGACCGAAGCTTCGCTTATGTAAACGCAAGCGAAGCCTATCTATTTCTCAAAGTGCTAGGGAGGCAAAGCCTATCACACTTGTTTTTTGATTAGTTGTGTTACGTTCGCGAAGCTTGTTAGTTTTTCTAAGTGCTAAGCTGCGAAACCCCTTCAAAAGTGTTAGGCTTGCGAAGGTTGTTACTTCTTTCGCGTGCTACGCAAGCGCGTAACACGCACTTAGCCCTATGCGTTTTAGGCTTGGTTGGCCTAGCACGTTTGGTAGCCAGGCTTGCGAAGGTTGTTCCTTTAAGTGATACTCTTCGCAAGCTTTGCTTGCTTAGTTAAGTTGTTCACACCTTTAACGGAGCGCGTAAGCGGCGCATAATATTGAGAATGAAATGCTTTAGGGTGCTAATCAAATGTGGAGCGCTTCGCGCCCACATTGATTATTCAGTTACCCAAAATGTAGTCTAGTATTCAAAATTGGATGTTATGTCCACTTTAAATTCGGATGACGACAAATACATCTGTGAGTTCCAATAACTGAACCAGTTTAAGTTTGAAGCCTCTCTCTCTCCTAAAGCAACAATTACGGTCTTGGCGTACTCATTCTGGGCCTTTTCGGTCGGTTTAACTATGAATTTACCCTTAAGTTCCATCTTTGTAAACTGATAGCCTTCCGAAACCAATTGAGATATTCTATTAGTAACCTCTTGTACATTACTTTCAGGGATAGATGTCAAATCATAATTGTGCGATTTACGTCGTAAAAGGTTGTTTGGTTCTATCGGAGTGTATCCTTTAATTTTACGAACACCAACCTTTAACTTGAAATTGAATGCTATATTAAATAAATTCTTATGTTCAAAGGAATATCCTATATTTTCCAAAAATAATAAAAAGCTGAAAACAGAATAATGTATATATACTGATTTATTAGTTCTTGTTCCTTTCGCACGGACTTGCTGTGATTCTTTTGTATTCATATTTGATAGTATTTTATTCTCTTAAAGTTTTAAGTTGATTTAAAGTATAGCGCAGGGATGTTTGAGCACATTTTTCAAGGTCTTCTATATTCTTAATAATAGGCTTTAGTGAAAGTATATATTCGGCACCTCTTGGTGATAGCCACCAAAGGTTGACGATAGAAGAAAGGCCATATCTATGTTCCTGATTAATTCGTAAATAAGATGAAATGATAATTTCTCTATTCAAGTCATACCCAACCAACAGATTATCAAGGCCTCCCGGGAGGCCTTCGTTATATTTAAGTATGATATAATGAAAATTGTTGACTTGAGCAATATCGTAGCCTATACTAAGGCAAAAGTCATAGAACTCCTTTGTAAAAAGTGGTCCTTTCCAAGGTAAATCACTGGTAGCTAATAGATGCGTATAGAATTCTTCTTCTGGTAAAGGTACATATTTTAACTCGGAGATATGTAACAAATGCTTTAGTGTTAGTAAACCAGCAATGCTTAAACCAATGAAGATTGGCAATATTGATGGGGTTGTTAGGCTTAATTCAATCTCAAGTGGTAACACCGTAGACTGCACTTCAATTCCGCAATTAAGTTGAAATATATGATATGCGTTTAATAAACTATTTGAGATGTTGATAATTAAACAAATTAACCATAGCATAAGTATTTCATATATTTGGTACAATAACCTGCGATACCAAATTGGTTACATTTTCTAACCAATTTGTTATTTTTTCTTTATCAGGTAAATCTGACGAGACAATACTTTGTATTTTAGACAAGGAGAAGGTTAAAGCAGGTATTTCTAGACAGTCTATGCCGCAAATGCAATCTAACAAAAAATATGCAAGTTCTTCGTTGGTCTTTATTTTTTCAGTTAACAAATCATTGCATATAACACTTTTGATTTCCTGTTTGAGCACTAGCTGTTCTTCTGTCATGTCATTAGAAATTAATTTTTGATCTTGTAGAAACTTCATCTTATTACACAAAGAAAGTAAGTTCTTTTTTTTCCATTCATCGCTATTTACTAATAGACTCGCGAGCTCTCGGTTATTTAACTGGGGTAACATTTCTTGAAGTAATTCAAGATCGGTCTCATCTTCAAGTGAATGAAGATTGCTCTTAAAAGGAATCGACTCTGTCATTAGGGCAGAGCGATTACCAGAGCTCGAGTACAGTGGATTACTTATGATGCCTTCACCAGAGCTCGAGTACAGTGGATTACTTATGATGCCTTCACCAGATATAGGATGAGTTGTTATCTCTGAAGCATTAGACGCAGAATGAGTTCTTGTCTCTGAACTAGTTGTTGTTTCTGAACTAGTAGATGCAGAATGAGTTCTTGTTTCTGCAGCGGGAGTTGGTTCTGTTGGAATTCTGATAAGACCCCCTCCTTGTGTTTGATTTGAACTCATTACTGCTTGATCGAAAGTGATAGCAGATGTAGGCGTAACGATCATACCTGACGCTGTAACAATATTTCGAATATTTACGTACCCTTCGAGGTTGCCTTTGACATAGTGTAAAGAGCGGTCTAGTTCTTCCAGTTGGCGATAATAACCGTCTAAGATAGCATGAGCGTTATAACATTCTTGATGTAAAGCTGCATTATGGGGATCAAGCTTTAGTTGTTCCATGAGATCATGGTAAATTTTTCGTTGAGACTCATAAAAAACTTGGCCTTCATTATGTTGACTCTTAGTATCTTCATATAATTTTTGCAGTGACTCAATTTTGTGTTTGAAAGATTGCCCGTGCTAAAAGAAAGCGTGTGCCTAGGACGCACGCTCCTTGCTACTTTTCTTTGCTTTAACTAGCAAGCAAGCAAGCAAGCAAGCGAGTTAAAGGCGCCGCAAAGCAAGCGGGCACCGCAAAGCGAAGCAAGCGAGTCATTACGTAAATTTGAAAAAAAGTAAAAATGTATTTATATACATTTGAAGGACAAGTCATTGCGTATGCAAGAAATAAAGGAAGCAGCGTTTATTCAAACTAGTGCCTTTCCCCTCTTCCTTTTTGTTTCTTGCGCGCCAAAGGCGCTTACTACCTCTTCTATCTAAGCAAACTAAGGACACTCAGAACAAGATTGGACAGAATTAATACTTATTTAGCTTGCGAGCTTGCTAAGGAAGGCGCTTGCTTGCTAACAACGAGCAAGCGAGCTAAAAAAACGAGCTTGCTAAGAACGACGAGCTTGCGAACGGAAGATCCTTGCTTGTTTGTTAAGAAAGGCGTTCGCAAGCTTAGCACATATGACAAGGGGGGCTAAAATTCCATTGAAATATATATAATATATAAATAAACGCGCCAATTCTCGACCCTTAGAGCACAAAGGAAGACTTAGATACAAGAGAAAGGGAAGATTAGTTTTTTAGTTTATTCTTTTCTCTTTTTTTAAGCTGTCCTTTGTGAAGGCTATTCAGAGACAGATTTGAAGCAAAGGACACAGACAAACAGAAAACAGAAGACATATAATCGTTAATGGTTTTGTCTTTTTTGAAAAATTTGTCAAAAGGTAAGACTTTGTTTTATAATGTTTTGCACAAAAAAAGATTTTTTGTGTAATAAAATCTTCGGTATAAATGTATGGTTGTTTTAGGTCACAGAACATGTGTTTTGTGACCTATTACCTCACATCATAGAACTGTAGGTTCGTGACCCTTTGGGTTACTAATCAGCAAAAGAAGGACTTAAAGCGTATTGTTAAAAATCTTGATCATCTTGATGATCTTGATCAGGATAGTCTTTAGATTGACTTTTTCTTTTTTTAAAAACATATTGAATGGCCTTTCTGAATTCGCGCTCTCCCATAAAGTTTCTATTGTAGAGTTCAGTGGTCCTTATGTCCTTATGGCCTACTATATTTTTGACGTTTTGTATGGGCTGCTGTTGCAATAGTTCAGTGACCATAGTTACTCGAAAGCTATGCGTATAAATTCTCTTTCCAGTTTTCATGGCGACAAGCTTGAGTGTTTGATTGAGTTGTTTGTTGAATTGTTCACGTGAGATAAGATGGCCTTGTTTGTTAGTGAAAAGGGGGTCTTGAGGGCTTTTCCCTTTTGTAATGAGTTCGATCTCATGTTTAACACGTTGAAGCCAGTGCTTTGCGTCGCTTGGCAGTATGATTTTACGTGAACCTCCTCGTTTAATGATGTGGACTAGAGTGCTTTGTTTTGTGATTAATTCTTGTAGATTACTGACATGAAATTGAAGCAAGTTGCTAACGCGTAAGCCAGTTAGATACAATAGAGTAAGAGCTACTTTGATGCGTGCTGATTTGTCAGTAAGTTGATAAACGTTTTCAATAATAAGCTGAAATTCTTCTGGTGTAATAGCGTCTCTTAGGGGCTGTTTCTTAGCAGCTTTTCTTTTGGCCCTTTTGTCTTCTATGGCTTTTTCTTTGGTTAGTCTTTGGTTCAATTCATCTGTAAGTTGCTGAATCTGCTGTTGCTGATCATGTAGAAGGCTGCTCTGCAAGTCAACTTTTCGTATTAGCTCCTGATTCTGTTTATAAATGGCAATTCTTTCTTGCTTTGCATCTTGGAGCTCTATCTCTTGCTTCTGTCTCCAGTTAACAAAGTATTGAGCCCAATCGCTTGTGTGTTCGACTGTAACTTGGTCTCTATATAATTGTATCTCTTTTTCTGATTGATCATTGTGAGCTACTAAGTATTTTCCTTGTAGATGATCCTCGAAATTCTTTTTTGTTTTCATAAACGATTGTATGTCTTCTGTTTTTTGTTCTTAAAAAGATCTTAAAAAAAACATCGCGTAAAGTAATGCAAAGCAAACCAAGGCAATGCGAACCTTCGCGCGAACCCAAACCTTCGCGCGATGCAACTACCATTTGAAGCGCGTATCAAAACGCGCCGATCCAAATCATATACTGCGCGTTAGGCTTCGCAAGACTAGCACATAGTTTAACAACAAGCGTGCAAGCTTCGCAACCCTAAAGTGCAAGTCCGCTAGCTACCAAACTTGCTAGGCGCCCTTCGGTTGACGAGCAAAAAACTATGCTTGTTCGGTTGACAAGCAAGCAAGCGAAGCGGCGCAAACCTAAGCTGCTTCGGTTACCAAGCTTCGCAACCCTAAAATGCAAGTACGCTAGATTAAGAACCCCTAAAACGCGCAGGAGAAAAAGTGCGTGCTACGCAAGCGCGCAACACGCGAAACAAAATGAACACTGCTTGCTTGATAACAAAAGATTCTTACTTCCTAAGAAAGGCGCTCGCAACCGAAGGAAAAAAAGTTCGTGCGCTTTGAATTCGTAAGAAAGGCGCTTGTTTTGTTTTAAAGAAAGACGCTCGCAAGCTAAAACCACCTTTAGCTTACTCGCTTGTTTTAAAGAAAGACGTTCGCAACCTTGCGAGCTTGCTTTCTAAGGAACACGCTTGCAAGCTAACAACGAGCTTGCTAACGCAAGGCGCCTCGCGCCCTTGCGAGCTTGCTTCTTAACAAGGAGCTTGCGAACGCAAGGCGCTTAGATTACGAGATCACAACATAAAGGGTCCGAAGGACGGTCGATAAAGGGTCCGAAGGACGGTCGAGCAAGCATGCAAGCAAGCATGCAAGCATGCTTGCAAAGAATCCTGAGCGAAACACTTAACCAAAGGACACACTTAGATCAAAGAGAAAGGGAATCTTAGGGTTTTTAGCTTTAATTTCCTGCTTTCTCAACTATTAAGCATTCTTTTGTGAAGGTTTATATTAACAGCAAGGGCAAACCCGTAACCAAATACTAATCATTGCACCATAAATAAACGCAAGCATTTATTGAAAACTGGTGCTAACAATCAAAATAAACGCAAGCGTTTATTCAAATTGGCCCGAAAATACAGAAAACTTAGCCACGTTGTCTGCCTTTTTAAGTTTACGCAATGACTTTTGAAAGAATATTATATAAACACCAATTTAGTTTTTTGCAAGTTCGCAAGCAAGAACCCCCCGGGGAGGCGCAAGCGTAGTGCTTAGACAAACAGATAGGCTTCGCAAGCTAGCACTTATATTAGGTTTTTTAGTTTAGTTTTCTGCTCTCTCAACTATTAAGCATTCTTTTTAAAGAAAACCAACCTTGAATGATATATTTCTCCCTTCGTACGACAAAACGCTAACCGAACTGTTTACAAGACGTGCGTGCTACGCACGTTTTAAAAAGAACAACAAATTTATGAATTCAAAAGATTTTCTAAAGGGTCGCTATTTAGTCAAACACAACCTGAGTTATTATTCTATTGACATTACTTGTATCAATAAGAAAGCTTTCCTTTTTCTTGGAATTGATCTTGGATCTAGGCTTATAGTGTTTCATGCTACTCAAGAGAAAAGATTTAATACACAAGATGTTATACACGTTTTACAGACTGCTTTTATACCTAGAAACCAAGGGCGGTCTGTTGTTATACATTCTGATCGCGAAAGTATATTTCAAGCAAATGAGTTAAAGACTTTTGCAGACAATCATAAGATCGTACTGAGTTCGAACCTCGCTGGACGAAAAAATTTTGGAAACCAAGCCTCTGAATCTCTTAATCGTTCTATTAAAATGTTATTAAGAAAAGAACTTTTATCTCTATTAAAAAATACCCCAAGTCAACGTCAAGTCTCTTTAACAAAATATAGCCTAGCTCAGTTATCCTGTCTTATCACTCATCATGAACTGGCCAGGTTAATTACCCAATGTGTTACTACTTATAACAATAAACCGCACACAAGCCAAAACATGTATGGTCTATCACCTTATGAAATGGACGAGGCTCTAGACACAGATGCGCGCGAGAGAGAGCTTCTAAGATCTACCAACGAAGAGTCTGCAGACACAGATGCGCGCGAGAGAGAGCTTCTAGGATCTACCAACGAAGAGTCTGCAGTTATAGCTTTTAATGATAATTCTCCGGAAAGTCTGGAAATACGGAAATTCAGAGCCAATGTCGTCGAAAAACATGCTACTAACTTAAAAGATTTTTTATAGAGCACAAGAAAACTTCAGAAGAAACTCTTGATGAAACAATCCAAGTTAAAAGACGACTTGTTATGTTACAGCACACTTTATACGAAGATAAGAGAACTTTACAGAAGCAAAATGTTGAATTACATCAGAAAATTGATTTCTTGGTTAAAGATGCTCAATTAAGGCTTGAGAAAGACAACGCGAAACAAGCTGCTCAGCTAAAACGAATTAATGCTCAAAAAGAGCAACCATGTGATTACATAACGCCTTCAGAATTTGAAATCACTTTAGATATCGTTAAGTCAGTTTATCCCGCATCCGGGAAAACTGCACTCACTTGTGCACGAATGAGACTGGCTATTACTTTGCTGTATATTTCTGGCCTGCGGATTTCTACTATTCTTCTATTTAGGTGGACACAGCTGCTTCAGCTTATTAATGAAGGTGAAACTCAGCTTATACACATTAAGGGAGACAAGGGAGGTTACCCGCAGACCCTGCACATAGGACACTACGGACAAGCTGTTCTAAAGAAAGTCTCTTCCGACGTTCATCTTATTCAAAATTCTGGCAATTATCATCTTCAGAATTTTGTATTCTCAGCTCAAGATTCCAAGGCAGAGAGGACTCACACGCATTTACATAGAGTAAATTTTAGCAAACAAGTTAACTCTGTCTTAAAACATGCTTCTGTCTCTTTAAACAAAAACTTAACATCACACAGCTTTAGAGCAAGTTTCATCACCGATTTGCTACAAAGCAACGTCAGTATACACAAGGTCAAAAACATTGTAGCGCACAAAGACATAGGATCTACTGCTATATATGACAGATCCAGCCCTACTTTAAAAGAAGTTCGAGCTAGTATATCTAAAGTATGGAAAGCCAGATCACTTCAACACAATATTGTCCGAAGAAAAAAGAAACCCAAAATTAGCAAGAATAGAAACTCTATATAATATTGGATCTAGCTTCAGACTTTAATTAGGAACTAACAAACAATCATGCCTAAACACTACAAAACATTTGTTTTGCAGTGACTACAAAACATTTGTTTTGTAGTGGCTTGTTTGTGGTTATTTTGCCCTGTTTTGCAAAAATTTTTAAAAAAAATTTTTGATTTGTCAGAGGAGAAAAGTGTAGTCAGTTGGACATTTTTTTTAATCCTTTTTTTTTTAAAAGAAAAATCGAAAGAATAAGTTTCGCAAGCTAAGCTTGCTACAAAAACAAAATACACGAAGTTTTATGAAGATGCTGACACACTTCTGCGTGTTAGGCAAACGCCTAAAACGCGAAACAAAACAAAAGAGGATAAGATATGTCCGCTGGAATCAATTAATGAATGCGTTTGGGAATGCAGGTGCATAGGCGCGCAAGACGCGCCGATAACAATTCTTAAATATGTGCAATAAGTAACCGACTTACATGTGTTTGAAAAGAGACATGCATAATAGGCAAAGCAAGCGCGTTCACACGCGCCAAGAAAAAGGAAAAGGGACACACGCTTGTCTGTTAGGGAAATGCCTGAAACGCGAAACAAACAAAACTACTTATGGAAGCGCGTATCAAGACGCGCGAATAAAAGACAAAGACAACACTGCCCGCCGCGCTAGGCCTCGTCACCCCACCACACACAAAACCCACTAGCGTTCGCAACCGCAACCCTAATACTTAGGGATATACAACAGATAGGGGTAGCCAGCGTAGCACTTAAAGAAAATAGCGTGCTAAACTTCGTGAGCCTTGTATTTATATAAATAGACAAGCTTCGCACCCCTACCGAGTAAGCCTACCGACCAACCGTGCTACCCTAAGCAAGCCTACTGAGCAAGTGCGTGTTATGCGCTTGCGTAGCACGCGAAAAAAAAAACTGAGAGTCAGGCTTACTTACCTTGACACTCATATAAAGAAGAAGTTGCATACTAACCCTACCTCCTACCAAGCGGAGTAGGCGTACTAACCCTAACACGCGATTAAAAGGAAATCAAGCCCAAAGTGCCTGCCAGGGTAGCCGAAGCAAGCGCTCAAACGCGCTTAAAAGGAAAACGATACAAACGCCTTTCTTATCGAGCAAGCGAGCTCCTTTGGGTTCCGAGCGCATTTCGCAAGCGCCTTCCGCTCACAACCAAGCACTCTTTATTAGCAGGCTTGCACCCTTCCGTTCAGTGACCATAGTGACTCGCACGCTTGCGTAAAGCGTGCGCCTATCCCATGCGCGTTTAGGGGACCGAAGCTTCGCTTATGTAAACGCAAGCGAAGCCTATCTATTTCTCAAAGTGCTAGGGAGGCAAAGCCTATCACACTTGTTTTTTGATTAGTTGTGTTACGTTCGCGAAGCTTGTTAGTTTTTCTAAGTGCTAAGCTGCGAAACCCCTTCAAAAGTGTTAGGCTTGCGAAGGTTGTTACTTCTTTCGCGTGCTACGCAAGCGCGTAACACGCACTTAGCCCTATGCGTTTTAGGCTTGGTTGGCCTAGCACGTTTGGTAGCCAGGCTTGCGAAGGTTGTTCCTTTAAGTGATACTCTTCGCAAGCTTTGCTTGCTTAGTTAAGTTGTTCACACCTTTAACGGAGCGCGTAAGCGGCGCATAATATTGAGAATGAAATGCTTTAGGGTGCTAATCAAATGTGGAGCGCTTCGCGCCCACATTGATTATTCAGTTACCCAAAATGTAGTCTAGTATTCAAAATTGGATGTTATGTCCACTTTAAATTCGGATGACGACAAATACATCTGTGAGTTCCAATAACTGAACCAGTTTAAGTTTGAAGCCTCTCTCTCTCCTAAAGCAACAATTACGGTCTTGGCGTACTCATTCTGGGCCTTTTCGGTCGGTTTAACTATGAATTTACCCTTAAGTTCCATCTTTGTAAACTGATAGCCTTCCGAAACCAATTGAGATATTCTATTAGTAACCTCTTGTACATTACTTTCAGGGATAGATGTCAAATCATAATTGTGCGATTTACGTCGTAAAAGGTTGTTTGGTTCTATCGGAGTGTATCCTTTAATTTTACGAACACCAACCTTTAACTTGAAATTGAATGCTATATTAAATAAATTCTTATGTTCAAAGGAATATCCTATATTTTCCAAAAATAATAAAAAGCTGAAAACAGAATAATGTATATATACTGATTTATTAGTTCTTGTTCCTTTCGCACGGACTTGCTGTGATTCTTTTGTATTCATATTTGATAGTATTTTATTCTCTTAAAGTTTTAAGTTGATTTAAAGTATAGCGCAGGGATGTTTGAGCACATTTTTCAAGGTCTTCTATATTCTTAATAATAGGCTTTAGTGAAAGTATATATTCGGCACCTCTTGGTGATAGCCACCAAAGGTTGACGATAGAAGAAAGGCCATATCTATGTTCCTGATTAATTCGTAAATAAGATGAAATGATAATTTCTCTATTCAAGTCATACCCAACCAACAGATTATCAAGGCCTCCCGGGAGGCCTTCGTTATATTTAAGTATGATATAATGAAAATTGTTGACTTGAGCAATATCGTAGCCTATACTAAGGCAAAAGTCATAGAACTCCTTTGTAAAAAGTGGTCCTTTCCAAGGTAAATCACTGGTAGCTAATAGATGCGTATAGAATTCTTCTTCTGGTAAAGGTACATATTTTAACTCGGAGATATGTAACAAATGCTTTAGTGTTAGTAAACCAGCAATGCTTAAACCAATGAAGATTGGCAATATTGATGGGGTTGTTAGGCTTAATTCAATCTCAAGTGGTAACACCGTAGACTGCACTTCAATTCCGCAATTAAGTTGAAATATATGATATGCGTTTAATAAACTATTTGAGATGTTGATAATTAAACAAATTAACCATAGCATAAGTATTTCATATATTTGGTACAATAACCTGCGATACCAAATTGGTTACATTTTCTAACCAATTTGTTATTTTTTCTTTATCAGGTAAATCTGACGAGACAATACTTTGTATTTTAGACAAGGAGAAGGTTAAAGCAGGTATTTCTAGACAGTCTATGCCGCAAATGCAATCTAACAAAAAATATGCAAGTTCTTCGTTGGTCTTTATTTTTTCAGTTAACAAATCATTGCATATAACACTTTTGATTTCCTGTTTGAGCACTAGCTGTTCTTCTGTCATGTCATTAGAAATTAATTTTTGATCTTGTAGAAACTTCATCTTATTACACAAAGAAAGTAAGTTCTTTTTTTTCCATTCATCGCTATTTACTAATAGACTCGCGAGCTCTCGGTTATTTAACTGGGGTAACATTTCTTGAAGTAATTCAAGATCGGTCTCATCTTCAAGTGAATGAAGATTGCTCTTAAAAGGAATCGACTCTGTCATTAGGGCAGAGCGATTACCAGAGCTCGAGTACAGTGGATTACTTATGATGCCTTCACCAGAGCTCGAGTACAGTGGATTACTTATGATGCCTTCACCAGATATAGGATGAGTTGTTATCTCTGAAGCATTAGACGCAGAATGAGTTCTTGTCTCTGAACTAGTTGTTGTTTCTGAACTAGTAGATGCAGAATGAGTTCTTGTTTCTGCAGCGGGAGTTGGTTCTGTTGGAATTCTGATAAGACCCCCTCCTTGTGTTTGATTTGAACTCATTACTGCTTGATCGAAAGTGATAGCAGATGTAGGCGTAACGATCATACCTGACGCTGTAACAATATTTCGAATATTTACGTACCCTTCGAGGTTGCCTTTGACATAGTGTAAAGAGCGGTCTAGTTCTTCCAGTTGGCGATAATAACCGTCTAAGATAGCATGAGCGTTATAACATTCTTGATGTAAAGCTGCATTATGGGGATCAAGCTTTAGTTGTTCCATGAGATCATGGTAAATTTTTCGTTGAGACTCATAAAAAACTTGGCCTTCATTATGTTGACTCTTAGTATCTTCATATAATTTTTGCAGTGACTCAATTTTGTGTTTGAAAGATTGCCCGTGCTAAAAGAAAGCGTGTGCCTAGGACGCACGCTCCTTGCTACTTTTCTTTGCTTTAACTAGCAAGCAAGCAAGCAAGCAAGCGAGTTAAAGGCGCCGCAAAGCAAGCGGGCACCGCAAAGCGAAGCAAGCGAGTCATTACGTAAATTTGAAAAAAAGTAAAAATGTATTTATATACATTTGAAGGACAAGTCATTGCGTATGCAAGAAATAAAGGAAGCAGCGTTTATTCAAACTAGTGCCTTTCCCCTCTTCCTTTTTGTTTCTTGCGCGCCAAAGGCGCTTACTACCTCTTCTATCTAAGCAAACTAAGGACACTCAGAACAAGATTGGACAGAATTAATACTTATTTAGCTTGCGAGCTTGCTAAGGAAGGCGCTTGCTTGCTAACAACGAGCAAGCGAGCTAAAAAACGAGCTTGCTAAGAACGACGAGCTTGCGAACGGAAGATCCTTGCTTGTTTGTTAAGAAAGGCGTTCGCAAGCTTAGCACATATGACAAGGGGGGCTAAAATTCCATTGAAATATATATAATATATAAATAAACGCGCCAATTCTCGACCCTTAGAGCACAAAGGAAGACTTAGATACAAGAGAAAGGGAAGATTAGTTTTTTAGTTTATTCTTTTCTCTTTTTTAAGCTGTCCTTTGTGAAGGCTATTCAGAGACAGATTTGAAGCAAAGGACACAGACAAACAGAAAACAGAAGACATATAATCGTTAATGGTTTTGTCTTTTTTGAAAAATTTGTCAAAAGGTAAGACTTTGTTTTATAATGTTTTGCACAAAAAAAGATTTTTTGTGTAATAAAATCTTCGGTATAAATGTATGGTTGTTTTAGGTCACAGAACATGTGTTTTGTGACCTATTACCTCACATCATAGAACTGTAGGTTCGTGACCCTTTGGGTTACTAATCAGCAAAAGAAGGACTTAAAGCGTATTGTTAAAAATCTTGATCATCTTGATGATCTTGATCAGGATAGTCTTTAGATTGACTTTTTCTTTTTTAAAAACATATTGAATGGCCTTTCTGAATTCGCGCTCTCCCATAAAGTTTCTATTGTAGAGTTCAGTGGTCCTTATGTCCTTATGGCCTACTATATTTTTGACGTTTTGTATGGGCTGCTGTTGCAATAGTTCAGTGACCATAGTTACTCGAAAGCTATGCGTATAAATTCTCTTTCCAGTTTTCATGGCGACAAGCTTGAGTGTTTGATTGAGTTGTTTGTTGAATTGTTCACGTGAGATAAGATGGCCTTGTTTGTTAGTGAAAAGGGGGTCTTGAGGGCTTTTCCCTTTTGTAATGAGTTCGATCTCATGTTTAACACGTTGAAGCCAGTGCTTTGCGTCGCTTGGCAGTATGATTTTACGTGAACCTCCTCGTTTAATGATGTGGACTAGAGTGCTTTGTTTTGTGATTAATTCTTGTAGATTACTGACATGAAATTGAAGCAAGTTGCTAACGCGTAAGCCAGTTAGATACAATAGAGTAAGAGCTACTTTGATGCGTGCTGATTTGTCAGTAAGTTGATAAACGTTTTCAATAATAAGCTGAAATTCTTCTGGTGTAATAGCGTCTCTTAGGGGCTGTTTCTTAGCAGCTTTTCTTTTGGCCCTTTTGTCTTCTATGGCTTTTTCTTTGGTTAGTCTTTGGTTCAATTCATCTGTAAGTTGCTGAATCTGCTGTTGCTGATCATGTAGAAGGCTGCTCTGCAAGTCAACTTTTCGTATTAGCTCCTGATTCTGTTTATAAATGGCAATTCTTTCTTGCTTTGCATCTTGGAGCTCTATCTCTTGCTTCTGTCTCCAGTTAACAAAGTATTGAGCCCAATCGCTTGTGTGTTCGACTGTAACTTGGTCTCTATATAATTGTATCTCTTTTTCTGATTGATCATTGTGAGCTACTAAGTATTTTCCTTGTAGATGATCCTCGAAATTCTTTTTTGTTTTCATAAACGATTGTATGTCTTCTGTTTTTTGTTCTTAAAAAGATCTTAAAAAAAACATCGCGTAAAGTAATGCAAAGCAAACCAAGGCAATGCGAACCTTCGCGCGAACCCAAACCTTCGCGCGATGCAACTACCATTTGAAGCGCGTATCAAAACGCGCCGATCCAAATCATATACTGCGCGTTAGGCTTCGCAAGACTAGCACATAGTTTAACAACAAGCGTGCAAGCTTCGCAACCCTAAAGTGCAAGTCCGCTAGCTACCAAACTTGCTAGGCGCCCTTCGGTTGACGAGCAAAAAACTATGCTTGTTCGGTTGACAAGCAAGCAAGCGAAGCGGCGCAAACCTAAGCTGCTTCGGTTACCAAGCTTCGCAACCCTAAAATGCAAGTACGCTAGATTAAGAACCCCTAAAACGCGCAGGAGAAAAAGTGCGTGCTACGCAAGCGCGCAACACGCGAAACAAAATGAACACTGCTTGCTTGATAACAAAAGATTCTTACTTCCTAAGAAAGGCGCTCGCAACCGAAGGAAAAAAAGTTCGTGCGCTTTGAATTCGTAAGAAAGGCGCTTGTTTTGTTTTAAAGAAAGACGCTCGCAAGCTAAAACCACCTTTAGCTTACTCGCTTGTTTTAAAGAAAGACGTTCGCAACCTTGCGAGCTTGCTTTCTAAGGAACACGCTTGCAAGCTAACAACGAGCTTGCTAACGCAAGGCGCCTCGCGCCCTTGCGAGCTTGCTTCTTAACAAGGAGCTTGCGAACGCAAGGCGCTTAGATTACGAGATCACAACATAAAGGGTCCGAAGGACGGTCGATAAAGGGTCCGAAGGACGGTCGAGCAAGCATGCAAGCAAGCATGCAAGCATGCTTGCAAAGAATCCTGAGCGAAACACTTAACCAAAGGACACACTTAGATCAAAGAGAAAGGGAATCTTAGGGTTTTTAGCTTTAATTTCCTGCTTTCTCAACTATTAAGCATTCTTTTGTGAAGGTTTATATTAACAGCAAGGGCAAACCCGTAACCAAATACTAATCATTGCACCATAAATAAACGCAAGCATTTATTGAAAACTGGTGCTAACAATCAAAATAAACGCAAGCGTTTATTCAAATTGGCCCGAAAATACAGAAAACTTAGCCACGTTGTCTGCCTTTTTAAGTTTACGCAATGACTTTTGAAAGAATATTATATAAACACCAATTTAGTTTTTTGCAAGTTCGCAAGCAAGAACCCCCCGGGGAGGCGCAAGCGTAGTGCTTAGACAAACAGATAGGCTTCGCAAGCTAGCACTTATATTAGGTTTTTTAGTTTAGTTTTCTGCTCTCTCAACTATTAAGCATTCTTTTTAAAGAAAACCAACCTTGAATGATATATTTCTCCCTTCGTACGACAAAACGCTAACCGAACTGTTTACAAGACGTGCGTGCTACGCACGTTTTAAAAAGAACAACAAATTTATGAATTCAAAAGATTTTCTAAAGGGTCGCTATTTAGTCAAACACAACCTGAGTTATTATTCTATTGACATTACTTGTATCAATAAGAAAGCTTTCCTTTTTCTTGGAATTGATCTTGGATCTAGGCTTATAGTGTTTCATGCTACTCAAGAGAAAAGATTTAATACACAAGATGTTATACACGTTTTACAGACTGCTTTTATACCTAGAAACCAAGGGCGGTCTGTTGTTATACATTCTGATCGCGAAAGTATATTTCAAGCAAATGAGTTAAAGACTTTTGCAGACAATCATAAGATCGTACTGAGTTCGAACCTCGCTGGACGAAAAAATTTTGGAAACCAAGCCTCTGAATCTCTTAATCGTTCTATTAAAATGTTATTAAGAAAAGAACTTTTATCTCTATTAAAAAATACCCCAAGTCAACGTCAAGTCTCTTTAAACAAAATATAGCCTAGCTCAGTTATCCTGTCTTATCACTCATCATGAACTGGCCAGGTTAATTACCCAATGTGTTACTACTTATAACAATAAACCGCACACAAGCCAAAACATGTATGGTCTATCACCTTATGAAATGGACGAGGCTCTAGACACAGATGCGCGCGAGAGAGAGCTTCTAAGATCTACCAACGAAGAGTCTGCAGACACAGATGCGCGCGAGAGAGAGCTTCTAGGATCTACCAACGAAGAGTCTGCAGTTATAGCTTTTAATGATAATTCTCCGGAAAGTCTGGAAATACGGAAATTCAGAGCCAATGTCGTCGAAAAACATGCTACTAACTTAAAAGATTTTTTTATAGAGCACAAGAAAACTTCAGAAGAAACTCTTGATGAAACAATCCAAGTTAAAAGACGACTTGTTATGTTACAGCACACTTTATACGAAGATAAGAGAACTTTACAGAAGCAAAATGTTGAATTACATCAGAAAATTGATTTCTTGGTTAAAGATGCTCAATTAAGGCTTGAGAAAGACAACGCGAAACAAGCTGCTCAGCTAAAACGAATTAATGCTCAAAAAGAGCAACCATGTGATTACATAACGCCTTCAGAATTTGAAATCACTTTAGATATCGTTAAGTCAGTTTATCCCGCATCCGGGAAAACTGCACTCACTTGTGCACGAATGAGACTGGCTATTACTTTGCTGTATATTTCTGGCCTGCGGATTTCTACTATTCTTCTATTTAGGTGGACACAGCTGCTTCAGCTTATTAATGAAGGTGAAACTCAGCTTATACACATTAAGGGAGACAAGGGAGGTTACCCGCAGACCCTGCACATAGGACACTACGGACAAGCTGTTCTAAAGAAAGTCTCTTCCGACGTTCATCTTATTCAAAATTCTGGCAATTATCATCTTCAGAATTTTGTATTCTCAGCTCAAGATTCCAAGGCAGAGAGGACTCACACGCATTTACATAGAGTAAATTTTAGCAAACAAGTTAACTCTGTCTTAAAACATGCTTCTGTCTCTTTAAACAAAAACTTAACATCACACAGCTTTAGAGCAAGTTTCATCACCGATTTGCTACAAAGCAACGTCAGTATACACAAGGTCAAAAACATTGTAGCGCACAAAGACATAGGATCTACTGCTATATATGACAGATCCAGCCCTACTTTAAAAGAAGTTCGAGCTAGTATATCTAAAGTATGGAAAGCCAGATCACTTCAACACAATATTGTCCGAAGAAAAAAGAAACCCAAAATTAGCAAGAATAGAAAACTCTATATAATATTGGATCTAGCTTCAGACTTTAATTAGGAACTAACAAACAATCATGCCTAAACACTACAAAACATTTGTTTTGCAGTGACTACAAAACATTTGTTTTGTAGTGGCTTGTTTGTGGTTATTTTGCCCTGTTTTGCAAAAATTTTTAAAAAAAATTTTTGATTTGTCAGAGGAGAAAAAGTGTAGTCAGTTGGACATTTTTTTTAATCCTTTTTTTTTTAAAAGAAAAATCGAAAGAATAAGTTTCGCAAGCTAAGCTTGCTACAAAAACAAAATACACGAAGTTTTATGAAGATGCTGACACACTTCTGCGTGTTAGGCAAACGCCTAAAACGCGAAACAAAACAAAAGAGGATAAGATATGTCCGCTGGAATCAATTAATGAATGCGTTTGGGAATGCAGGTGCATAGGCGCGCAAGACGCGCCGATAACAATTCTTAAATATGTGCAATAAGTAACCGACTTACATGTGTTTGAAAAGAGACATGCATAATAGGCAAAGCAAGCGCGTTCACACGCGCCAAGAAAAAGGAAAAGGGACACACGCTTGTCTGTTAGGGAAATGCCTGAAAACGCGAAACAAACAAAACTACTTATGGAAGCGCGTATCAAGACGCGCGAATAAAAGACAAAGACAACACTGCCCGCCGCGCTAGGCCTCGTCACCCCACCACACACAAAACCCACTAGCGTTCGCAACCGCAACCCTAATACTTAGGGATATACAACAGATAGGGGTAGCCAGCGTAGCACTTAAAGAAAATAGCGTGCTAAACTTCGTGAGCCTTGTATTTATATAAATAGACAAGCTTCGCACCCCTACCGAGTAAGCCTACCGACCAACCGTGCTACCCTAAGCAAGCCTACTGAGCAAGTGCGTGTTATGCGCTTGCGTAGCACGCGAAAAAAAAACTGAGAGTCAGGCTTACTTACCTTGACACTCATATAAAGAAGAAGTTGCATACTAACCCTACCTCCTACCAAGCGGAGTAGGCGTACTAACCCTAACACGCGATTAAAAGGAAATCAAGCCCAAAGTGCCTGCCAGGGTAGCCGAAGCAAGCGCTCAAACGCGCTTAAAAGGAAAACGATACAAACGCCTTTCTTATCGAGCAAGCGAGCTCCTTTGGGTTCCGAGCGCATTTCGCAAGCGCCTTCCGCTCACAACCAAGCACTCTTTATTAGCAGGCTTGCACCCTTCCGTTCAGTGACCATAGTGACTCGCACGCTTGCGTAAAGCGTGCGCCTATCCCATGCGCGTTTAGGGGACCGAAGCTTCGCTTATGTAAACGCAAGCGAAGCCTATCTATTTCTCAAAGTGCTAGGGAGGCAAAGCCTATCACACTTGTTTTTTGATTAGTTGTGTTACGTTCGCGAAGCTTGTTAGTTTTTCTAAGTGCTAAGCTGCGAAACCCCTTCAAAAGTGTTAGGCTTGCGAAGGTTGTTACTTCTTTCGCGTGCTACGCAAGCGCGTAACACGCACTTAGCCCTATGCGTTTTAGGCTTGGTTGGCCTAGCACGTTTGGTAGCCAGGCTTGCGAAGGTTGTTCCTTTAAGTGATACTCTTCGCAAGCTTTGCTTGCTTAGTTAAGTTGTTCACACCTTTAACGGAGCGCGTAAGCGGCGCATAATATTGAGAATGAAATGCTTTAGGGTGCTAATCAAATGTGGAGCGCTTCGCGCCCACATTGATTATTCAGTTACCCAAAATGTAGTCTAGTATTCAAAATTGGATGTTATGTCCACTTTAAATTCGGATGACGACAAATACATCTGTGAGTTCCAATAACTGAACCAGTTTAAGTTTGAAGCTCTCTCTCTCCTAAAGCAACAATTACGGTCTTGGCGTACTCATTCTGGGCCTTTTCGGTCGGTTTAACTATGAATTTACCCTTAAGTTCCATCTTTGTAAACTGATAGCCTTCCGAAACCAATTGAGATATTCTATTAGTAACCTCTTGTACATTACTTTCAGGGATAGATGTCAAATCATAATTGTGCGATTTACGTCGTAAAAGGTTGTTTGGTTCTATCGGAGTGTATCCTTTAATTTTACGAACACCAACCTTTAACTTGAAATTGAATGCTATATTAAATAAATTCTTATGTTCAAAGGAATATCCTATATTTTCCAAAAATAATAAAAAGCTGAAAACAGAATAATGTATATATACTGATTTATTAGTTCTTGTTCCTTTCGCACGGACTTGCTGTGATTCTTTTGTATTCATATTTGATAGTATTTTATTCTCTTAAAGTTTTAAGTTGATTTAAAGTATAGCGCAGGGATGTTTGAGCACATTTTTCAAGGTCTTCTATATTCTTAATAATAGGCTTTAGTGAAAGTATATATTCGGCACCTCTTGGTGATAGCCACCAAAGGTTGACGATAGAAGAAAGGCCATATCTATGTTCCTGATTAATTCGTAAATAAGATGAAATGATAATTTCTCTATTCAAGTCATACCCAACCAACAGATTATCAAGGCCTCCCGGGAGGCCTTCGTTATATTTAAGTATGATATAATGAAAATTGTTGACTTGAGCAATATCGTAGCCTATACTAAGGCAAAAGTCATAGAACTCCTTTGTAAAAAGTGGTCCTTTCCAAGGTAAATCACTGGTAGCTAATAGATGCGTATAGAATTCTTCTTCTGGTAAAGGTACAATATTTTAACTCGGAGATATGTAACAAATGCTTTAGTGTTAGTAAACCAGCAATGCTTAAACCAATGAAGATTGGCAATATTGATGGGGTTGTTAGGCTTAATTCAATCTCAAGTGGTAACACCGTAGACTGCACTTCAATTCCGCAATTAAGTTGAAATATATGATATGCGTTTAATAAACTATTTGAGATGTTGATAATTAAACAAATTAACCATAGCATAAGTATTTCATATATTTGGTACAATAACCTGCGATACCAAATTGGTTACATTTCTAACCAATTTGTTATTTTTTTCTTTATCAGGTAAATCTGACGAGACAATACTTTGTATTTTAGACAAGGAGAAGGTTAAAGCAGGTATTTCTAGACAGTCTATGCCGCAATGCAATCTAACAAAAAATATGCAAGTTCTTCGTTGGTCTTTATTTTTTCAGTTAACAAATCATTGCATATAACACTTTTGATTTCCTGTTTGAGCACTAGCTGTTCTTCTGTCATGTCATTAGAAATTAATTTTTGATCTTGTAGAAACTTCATCTTATTACACAAAGAAAGTAAGTTCTTTTTTTTCCATTCATCGCTATTTACTAATAGACTCGCGAGCTCTCGGTTATTTAACTGGGGTAACATTTCTTGAAGTAATTCAAGATCGGTCTCATCTTCAAGTGAATGAAGATTGCTCTTAAAAGGAATCGACTCTGTCATTAGGGCAGAGCGATTACCAGAGCTCGAGTACAGTGGATTACTTATGATGCCTTCACCAGAGCTCGAGTACAGTGGATTACTTATGATGCCTTCACCAGATATAGGATGAGTTGTTATCTCTGAAGCATTAGACGCAGAATGATTCTTGTCTCTGAACTAGTTGTTGTTTCTGAACTAGTAGATGCAGACATGAGTTCTTGTTTCTGCAGCGGGAGTTGGTTCTGTTGAATTCTGATAAGACCCCCTCCTTGTGTTTGATTTGAACTCATTACTGCTTGATCGAAAGTGATAGCAGATGTAGGCGTAACGATCATACCTGACGCTGTAACAATATTTCGAATATTTACGTACCCTTCGAGGTTGCCTTTGACATAGTGTAAAGAGCGGTCTAGTTCTTCCAGTTGGCGATAATAACCGTCTAAGATAGCATGAGCGTTATAACATTCTTGATGTAAAGCTGCATTATGGGGATCAAGCTTTAGTTGTTCCATGAGATCATGGTAAATTTTTTCGTTGAGACTCATAAAAAACTTGGCCTTCATTATGTTGACTCTTAGTATCTTCATATAATTTTTGCAGTGACTCAATTTTGTGTTTGAAAGATTGCCCGTGCTAAAAGAAAGCGTGTGCCTAGGACGCACGCTCCTTGCTACTTTTCTTTGCTTTAACTAGCAAGCAAGCAAGCAAGCAAGCGAGTTAAAGGCGCCGCAAAGCAAGCGGGCACCGCAAAGCGAAGCAAGCGAGTCATTACGTAAATTTGAAAAAAAGTAAAAATGTATTTATATACATTTGAAGGACAAGTCATTGCGTATGCAAGAAATAAAGGAAGCAGCGTTTATTCAAACTAGTGCCTTTCCCCTCTTCCTTTTTGTTTCTTGCGCGCCAAAGGCGCTTACTACCTCTTCTATCTAAGCAAACTAAGGACACTCAGACAAGATTGGACAGAATTAATACTTATTTAGCTTGCGAGCTTGCTAAGGAAGGCGCTTGCTTGCTAACAACGAGCAAGCGAGCTAAAAAACGAGCTTGCTAAGAACGACGAGCTTGCGAACGGAAGATCCTTGCTTGTTTGTTAAGAAAGGCGTTCGCAAGCTTAGCACATATGACAAGGGGGGCTAAAATTCCATTGAAATATATATAATATATAAATAAACGCGCCAATTCTCGACCCCTAGAGCACAAAGGAAGACTTAGATACAAGAGAAAGGGAAGATTAGTTTTTTTAGTTTATTCTTTTCTCTTTTTTTAAGCTGTCCTTTGTGAAGGCTATTCAGAGACAGATTTGAAGCAAAGGACACAGAC
This sequence comes from Closterium sp. NIES-65, assembly GCA_948144175.1. Taxonomy (NCBI): domain Eukaryota; kingdom Viridiplantae; phylum Streptophyta; class Zygnematophyceae; order Desmidiales; family Closteriaceae; genus Closterium; species Closterium sp. NIES-65. The sequence continues at coordinate 722 of CANXME010001217.1, read as the reverse complement.
AAACAGAAAACAGAAGACATATAATCGTTAATGGTTTTTGTCTTTTTTGAAAAATTTGTCAAAAGGTAAGACTTTGTTTTATAATGTTTTGCACAAAAAAAGATTTTTTGTGTAATAAATCTTCGTATAAAATGTATGGTTGTTTTTAGGTCACAGAACATGTGTTTTGTGACCTATTACCTCACATCATAGAACTGTAGGTTCGTGACCCTTTGGGTTACTAATCAGCAAAAGAAGGACTTAAAGCGTATTGTTAAAAATCTTGATCATCTTGATGATCTTGATCAGGATAGTCTTTAGATTGACTTTTTCTTTTTTTAAAAACATATTGAATGGCCTTTCTGAATTCGCGCTCTCCCATAAAGTTTCTATTGTAGAGTTCAGTGGTCCTTATGTCCTTATGGCCTACTATATTTTTGACGTTTTGTATGGGCTGCTGTTGCAATAGTTTCAGTGACCATAGTTACTCGAAAGCTATGCGTATAATTCTCTTTCCAGTTTTCATGGCGACAAGCTTGAGTGTTTGATTGAGTTGTTTGTTGAATTGTTCACGTGAGAATAAGATGGCCTTGTTTGTTAGTGAAAGGGGGTCTTGAGGGCTTTTCCCTTTTGTAATGAGTTCGATCTCATGTTTAACACGTTGAAGCCAGTGCTTTGCGTCGCTGGCAGTATGATTTTACTGAACCTCCTCGTTTAATGATGTGGACTAGAGTGCTTTGTTT
>CANXME010001216.1:0-46087 GCA_948144175.1 Closterium sp. NIES-65 | reverse complement strand
GGGGTGATGGAAAGCGGGAGAATGGGGCGGGGTGATGGAAAGCGGGAGAATGGGGCGGGGTGATGGAAAGAGGGAGAATGGGGCGGGGTGATGGAAAGAGGGAGAATGGGGCGGGGTGATGGAAAGAGGGAGAATGGGGGGGCGGGTGCGGAAATCGGGAGAATGGGGCGGGGTGATGGAAAGAGGGAGAATGGGGCGGGGTGATGGAAAGAGGGAGAATGGGGCGGGGTGATGGAAAGAGGGAGATTGGGGCGGGGTGATGGAAAGAGGGAGAATGGGGCGGGGTGATGGAAAGCGGGAGAATGGGGCGGGGGAGATGGAAAGAGTAAGAATGGGGCGGGGTGATGGAAAGCGGGAGAATGGGGCGGGGTGATGGAAAGAGGGATAATGGGACGGGTTGATGAAAGCGGGAGAATGGGGCAGGGTGATGGAAAGCGGGAGAATGGGGCGGGGTGATGGAAAGCGGGAGAATGGGGTGGGGTGATGGAAAGAGGGAGAATGGGGCGGGGTGATGGAAAGCAGGAGAATGGGGCGGGGTGATGGAAAGCGGGAGAATGGGGCGGGTGATGGAAAGCGGGAGAATGGGGCGGGGTGATGGAAAGAGGGAGAATGGGGCGGGGTGATGGAAAGCGGGAGAATGGGGCGGGGTGATGGAAAGAGGGGGAATGGGGGGGGGTGATGGAAAGCGGGAGAATGGGGCGGGTGATGGAAAGAGGGAGAATGGGGCGGGGTGATGGAAAGAGGGAGAATGGGGCGGGGTGATGGAAAGCGGGAGAATGGGGCGGGTTGATGGAAGCGGGAGAATGGGGCGGGGTGATGGAAAAAGGGAGAATGGGGCGGGGTGATGGAAAGCGGGAGAATGGGGCGGGGTGATGGAAAGAGGGAGAATGGGGCGGGGTGATGGAAAGCGGGAGAATGGGGCGGGGTGATGGAAAGCGGGAGAATGGGGGGGGGTGATGGAAAGCGGGAGAATGGGCGGGGTGATGGAAAGGGGGAGAATGGGGCGGGGTGATGGAAAGCGGGAGAATGGGGCGGGGTGATGGAAAGAGGAGAATGGGGCGGGGTGATGGAAAGAGGGAGAATGGGGCGGGGTGATGGAAAGCGGGAGAATGGGGCGGGTGATGGAAAGCGGGAGAATGGGGCGGGGTGATGGAAAGCGGGAGAATGGGGCGGGGTGATGGAAAGCGGGAGAATGGGGCGGGGTGATGGAAAGCGGGAGAATGGGGCAGGGTGATGGAAAGCGGGAGAATGGGGCAGGGTGGTGGAAAGCGGGAGAATGGGGCGGGGTGATGGAAAGCGGGAGCATGGGGCGAGGTGATGGAAAGCGAGAGAATGGGGCGGGGTGATGGAACGCGGGAGAATGGGGCGGGATGATGAAAACGGAGATTGGGGCGGGGTGATGGAAAGCGGGAGAATGGGGTGGGGTGATGGAAAGCGGGAGAATGGGGCGGGGTGATGGAAAGCGGGAGAATGGGGCGGGGTGATGGAAAGCGGGAGAATGGGGAGGGGTGATGGAAAGAGGGAGAATGGGGCAGGGTGATGGAAAGAGGAAGAAAGGGGCGGGGTGATTGAAAGTGGGAGAATGGGGCGGGGTGATGGAAAGCGAAGAATGGGGCGGGGTGATGGAAAGCGGGAGGAATGGGGGGGGTGATGGAAAGCGGGAGAATGGGGAGGGGTGATGGAAAGCGGAGAATGGGGCGGGGTGATGGAAAGCGGGAGAAAGGGGCGGGGTGATGGAAAGAGGAAGAATGGGGCGGGGTGATGGAAAGCGGGAGAATGGGGCGGGGTGATGGAAAGTGGGAGAATGGGGCGGGGTGATGGAAAGCGGGAGAATGGGGGCGGGGTGATGGAAAGCGGGAGAAATGGGGCGGGGTAATGGAAAGCGTCAACTCTCATATAAGAGCGTCAACTCCCCTATAAGAGCGTCAACTTCCCTATAAGAGCATCAACTCCCCTATAAGAGCGTCAACTCCCCTATAAAAGCGTCAACTCCCCTATAAAGGCGTCAGCTTCTCATTAAAGAGCGTCAACTCTCCTATAAGAGCGTCAAACTCCCCTATAATAGCGTCAACTCTCATATAAAAGCGTCAACTCTCCATAAACATGTCAACTCCCCTTTAAAAGCGTCAACTCTCATATAAGAGCGTCAACTGCCCTATAAGAGCGTTAACTTCCATATAAGAGCGTCAACTTCCCTATAAGAGCTTCAACTCCCCTATAAAAGCGCCAGCTCTCCTATAAGAGCGTCAACTCCCCCATTTAAGGGGCAACTCTCATATAAAAGCGTCAACTCCCCTATATGAGCGTCAACTCCCCTATAAACACATCAACTACTCTTTAAAGTGTCAACTCTCATATACGAGCGTCAACTCCCCTATAAGGGCGTCAAATCCCCTTCAAGAGCATCAACTTCCTTATAAGAGCGTCCAACTCCCCTATAAGAGCGTCAACTCCCCTATAAGAGCGTCAACTCCCCAAAACGAGTGTCAACTCCCCTATAAAAGCGTCAACTCCCCAATAAAAGCGTCAACTCTCATATAAGAGCGTCAACTCCCCTATAAGAGCGTCAACTCCCCTATAAGGGTGTCAACTCCCCTATAAGAGCGTCAACTCCCCTATAAGAGCGTCAACTCCTCTATAAGAGTGTCAACTCCCCTACAAGAGCGTCAGCTCTTTTATAAGAGCGTCAACTCTCCTATAAGAGCGTCAACTCTCCCTTTACATCTTTAACTCTCATATAAAAGTGTCAACTCCCATTCAAAAGTGTCAACTATCATATAAGAGCGTCAGCTCTTCTATAAAGAGCGTCAACTCCCCTATTAGAGCGTAAACTTCCCTATAAGAGCGTCAACTCCCCTATAAGAGAGTCAACTCCCCTATAAAAGCGTCAACTCCCCTATAAAAGTGTCAGCTCTCCAATAAGAGCGTCAACTCTCCTATAAGAGCGTCAACTCCCCCATAAAAGCGTCAACTCTCACATAAAAAGCGTCAACTCCCCCTATAAGAGCGCCAACTTCCCTATAAGAGTGTCAACTCCCCTATAAGAGCGTCAACTCCCCTATAAGAGCGTCAACTCCCCTATAAGAGCGTCAACTCCCCTATAAGAGTGTCAACTCCCAACAAGACCGTCAACTCCCTATAAGAGCGTCAACTCCCTTATAAAAGCGTCAACTCCTCTATAAAAGCATCAACTCTGATATAAGAGCGTCAACTCTCCCAAAAGAGCGTCAACTCCCCTATAAGAGCGTCAACTCCCCAACAAAAGCGTCAACTCTGATATAAAAGCATCAACTCCCCCATAAAAGTGTCAACTCTCATTTAAAAGCGTCAACTCGCATATAAGAGCATCAACTCCCCTAAAAGAGCATCACTCCATAAGAGCGTCAACTTTCCTATAAGAGCGTCAACTTTCCTATAAGAGCGTCAAACTTTCCTGTAAGAGCATCAACTTTCCTATAAGAGCGTCACTCCCCTATAAGAGCGTCAACTTCCCTGTAAAAGCGTCAACTCCCTATAAAAGCGTCTGCTCTCCGATAAGTGCGTCAACTCTCCTATATGAGCGTCAACTCCCCCACAAAAGCGTCAACTCTCATATTATAGCATCAACTCTCCTAAAAGAGCGTCAACTCCCCTATAAGAGTGTCAACTCCCCTATAAGAGCGTCAACTCCCATGTAAGAGCGTCAACTTTCCTATAAGAGCGTCAACTCCCCTATAAAAGCGTCAACTCTCCTATAAGAGCGTCAACTCCCCTATAAGAGCGTCAACTCCCCCATAAAGCGTCAACTCTCATATAAAAGCGTCAACTCCCCTAGAAGAGAGTCGACTCTCCTATAAGAGCGTCAACTCTGCTATACGAGCGTCAACTCCCCTACAACAGCGTCAACTCTCCTATAAGAGCGTCAACTCCCATATAAAAGCGTCAAACTCTCATATATAAGTGTCAACTCCCCCATAAAAGTGTTAACTCTCATTTTAAAGCGTCAACTCTCATATAAGAGCATCAACTCCCCTATAAGAGCGTCAACTCCCTATAAAGCGTCAACTTCTCTATAAGAGCTGTCAACTCCCCTATAAGAGCATCAACTCTTCTATAAAAGCGTCAACTCCCCTATAAAAGCATCAACTCCCCATTCTCCCTCTTTCCCATAACCCTGTCCCATTCTCCCGCTATCCATCACCCCGCCTCATTCTCCCGCTTCCCATAACCCCACCCCATTCTCCCGCTTTCCATCACCCCGCCACATTCTCCCGCTTTCTATCACCCCGCCCCATTCTCCCTCCTTCCATCAACCCGCCCCATTCTCCCGCTTTCCATCACCCCGCCCCATTCTCCCGATTTCCATCACCCCCGCCCCATTCTCCCGCTTTCCATCACCCCACCCCATTCTCCCGCTTTCCATCACCCTGCCACATTCTCCCGCTTTCCATCATCCCGCCCCATTCTCCCTCCTTCCATCACCCCGCCCCATTCTCCCGCTTTCCATTACCCCGCCCCATTCTCCCGCTTTCCATCACCCCGCCCCATTCTCCCTCTTTCCATCACCCCGCCCCATTCTCACGCTTTCCATCATCCCGCCCCATTCTCCCGCTTTCCATCACCCCGCCCCTTTCTTCCTCTTTCCATCACCCCGCCCCATTCTCCCGCTTTCCATCTCCGCGCCCCATTCTCCCGCTTTCCATCACCCCCGCCCATTCTCCCGCTTTCCATCACCCCGCCCCATTCTTCCGCTTTCCATCACCCCACCCAATTCTCCCTCTTTCTTTCACCCCTCCCCATTCTCCCCCTTTTCCATCACCCCCGCCCCATTCTCCCTCTTTCCATCACCCCGCCCTATTCTCCCGCTTTCCATCACCCGCCCCATTCTTCCGCTTTCCATCAACCCGCCCCATTCTCCCGCTTTCCATCACCCTGCCCCATTCTCCCTCCTTCCATCACCCCGCCCCATTCTCCCGCTTTCCATCACCCCGCCCCATTCTCCCTCCTTTCATCACCTCGCCCCATTCTCCCTCCTTCCATCACCCCGCCCCATTCTCCCGCTTTCCATCACTCCGCCCCATTCTCCCTCCTTCCATCACCCCGCCCCATTCTCCCTCCTTCCATCACCCCGCCCCATTCTCCCGCTTTCCATCACCCCGCCCCATTCTCCCGCTTCCCATATCCCCACCCCATTCTCCCGCTTTCCATCACCCCGCCACATTCTCCCACTTTCCATCACCCCGCCCCCTTCTCTCTCCTTCCATCACCCCGCCCCATTCTCCCTCCTTCCATCACCCCGCCCCATTCTCCCGCTTTCCATCAGCCCGCCCCATTCTCCCGCTTTCCATCACCCTCCCCTTTCTCCCGCTTTCCATCTCCCCGCCCCATTCTCCCGCTTTCCATCACCCCGCCCCATTCTCCCGCTTTCCATCACCCCGCCCCATTCTTCCGCTTCCCATCATCCCGCCCCATTCCCCCGCTTTCCATCACCCCTCCCCATTCTTCCTCCTTCCATCACCTCGCCCCATTCTCTCGCTTTCCATCACCCGGCTCCATTCTCCCGCTTTCCATCACCCCGCCCCATTCTCCCGCTTTCCATCACCCAGCCCCATTCTCCCGCTTTCCATCACCCCGCCCCATTCTCCCGCTTTCCATCACCCCGCCACATTCTCCCGCTTTCCATCACCCCGCCCCATTCTCCCTCCTTCCATCACCCCGCCCCATTCTCCCGCTTTCCATCACCCCGCCCCACTCTCCCGCTTCCCATAACCCCACCCCATTCTCCCGCTTTCCATCACCCCACCACATTTTCCCGTTTTCTATCACCCCGCCCCATTCTCCCGCTTTCCATCACCCCGCCCCATTCTCCCGATTTCCGTCACCCCGCCCCATTCTCCCGCTTTCCATCACCCCGCCCCATTCTCCCGCTTTCTATCACCCCGCCCCATTCTCCCGCATTCCATCATCCCGCCCCATTCTCCCTCCTTCCATCACCCCGCCCCATTCTCCCGCTTTCCATCACTCCGCCCCATTCTCCCTCCTTCCATCACCCCGCCCCATTCTCCCTCCTTCCATCACCCCGCCCCATTCTCCCGCTTTCCATCACCCCCGCCCCATTCTCCCTTTTCCATCACCCCGCCCCATTCTCCCGCTTTCCATCACCCCGCCCCATTCTCCCGCTTTCCATCACCCCGCTCCATTCTCCCGCTTTCCATCGACCCGCCCAATTCTCCCTCTTTCCATCACCTCTCCCCATTCTCCCTCTTTCCATCACCCCGCCCCATTCTCCCGCTTTCCATCACCCCGCCCCATTCTCTCGCTTTCCATCACCCCGCCCCATTCTCCCGCTTTCCATCACCCCGCCCCATTCTCCCTCTTTCCATCACCCCGTCCCATTCTCCCGCTTTCCATCACCCCGCCCCATTCTCCCGCTTTCCATCACCCCGCCCCATTCTCCTTCTTTCCATCACCCCGCCCCATTCTCCCTCTTTCCATCACCCCGCCCCATTCTCCCGCTTTCCATCACCCCGCGCCATTTTCCCTCTTTCCATCACCCCGCCCCATTCTCCCACTTTGCATCACCCCGCCCCATTCTCTCGCTTCCATCATCCCGCTCCATTGTCCTGCTTTCCATCACCCCGCCCAATTCTCACTCTTTCCATCACCCCTCCCCATTCTCCCTTTTTCCATCACCCCGCCCCATTCTCTCGCTTTCCATCACCCCGCTCCATTCTCCCGCTTTCCATCACCCCGCCCAATTCTCCCTCTTTCCATCAACCCTCCCTATTCTCCCACTTTCCATCACCCCGCCCCATTCTCTCGCTTTCCATCACCCCGCCCCATTCTCCCGCTTTCCATCGCCCCGCCCCATTCTCCCGCTTTCCATCACCCCGCCCCATTCTCCCGCTTTCCATCACCCCGCCCCATTCTCCCTTTTTCCATCACCCCGCCCCATGCTCCCGATTTCCATCACCCCGCCCCATTCTCCCGCTTTCCATCATCCCGCCCCATTCTCCCGCTTTCCACCACCCCGCCCCATTCTCCCTCTTTCCATCACCCCGCCCCATTCTTCCTCTTTCCATCACCCCGCCCCATTCTCCCGATTTCCATCACCCCCGCCCCATTCTCCCAATTTCCATCACCCCGCCCCATTCTCCCTCTTTCCATCACCCCGCCCCATTCTCCCTCTTTCCATCACCCCGCCCCACTCTCCCGCCTTCCATCACCCCGCCCAATTCTCCCTCTTTCCATCACCCCGCCCCATTCTCCCTCTTTCCATCACCCCGCCCCATTCTCCCGCTTTCCATCACCCCGCCCCATTCTCCCTCTTTCCATCACCCCGCCCCATTCTCCCTCTTTCCATCACCCCGCCCCATTCTCCCGCTTTCCAGCACCCCGCGCCATTTTCCCTCTTTCCATCACCCCGCCCCATTCTCCCGCTTTCCATCACCCCGCCCCATTCTCTCGCTTTCCATCATCCCGCTCCATTGTCCCGCTTTCCATCACCCCGCCCAATTCTCCCTCTTTCCATCACCCCTCCCCATCCTCCTTTTTTCCATCACCCCGCCCCATTCTCCCGCTTTCCATCACGCCGCCCCATTCTCCCTCTTTCCATCACCCCGCCCCACTCTCCCGCCTTCCATCAACCCGCCCAATTCTCCCTCTTCCATCACCCCGCATCATTCTCCCTCTTTCCATCACCCCGCCCCATTCTTCCCGCTTTCCATCACCTCGCCCCATTCTCCTTCTTTCCATCACCCCGCCCCATTCTCCCTCTTTCCATCAACCCGCCCCATTCTCCCGCTTTCCATCACCCCGCGCCATTTTCCCTCTTTCCATCACCCCGCCCCATTCTCCCGCTTTCCATCACCCCACCCCATTCTCTCGCTTTCCATCATCCCGCTCCATTGTCCCGCTTTCCATCACCCCGCCCAATTCTCACTCTTTCCATCACCCCTCCCCATTCTCCCTTTTTCCATCACCCCGCCCCATTCTCCCTCTTTCCATCACCCCGCCCCATTCTCCCTCTTTCCATCACCCCGCCCCATTCTCCAGCTTTCCATCACCCCGCCCCATTCTCCTTCTTTCCATCACCCCGCCCCATTCTCCCTCTTTCCATCAACCCGCCCCATTCTCCCGCTTTCCATCACCCTGCGCCATTTTCCCTCTTTCCATCACCCCGCCCCATTCTCCCGCTTTCCATCACCTCGCCCGATCCTCCCTCTTTCCATCACCCCGCCCCATTCTACTGCTGTCCATCACCCTGCTCCATTCTTCCGCTTCCCATCACCCTGCCCAATTCTCCCTCTTTCCATCACCCCTCCCCATTCTCCCTCTTTCCATCACCCCGCCCCATTCTCCCGCTTTCCATCACCCCGCCCCATTCTCCCTCTTTCCATCACCTCGCCCGATCCTCCCTCTTTCCATCACCCCGCACCATTCTCCCGCTTTCCATCACCCCGCCCCATTCTAGTGCTTTCCATCACCCCGTCCCATTCTCCCGCTTTCCATCACCCCACTCCATTCTCCCGCTTTCCATCACCACGCCCAATTTTCCCCTCTTTCCATCAACCCCGCCCCATTCTCCCTCTTTCCATCACCCCGCCCCATTCTCCCCCAATCCATCACCCCGCCCCATTTTCACTCTTTCCATCACCCGGTCCCATTCTCCCGCTATCCATCACCCCGCCCCATTCTCCCGCTTTCCATCACCCCGCTCCATTCTCCCGCTTTCCAACACCCCGCCCAATTCTCCCTCTTTCCATCACCCCTTCCCATTCTCCCTCTTTCCATCATCCAGCCCCATTCTCCCGCTTTCCATCACCCCGCCTCATTCTCCCTCTTTCCATCACCGCGCCCCATTCTCCCTCTTTCCATCACCCTGCCCCATTCTCTCGCTTTCCATCACCCCGCCCCATTCTCCCGCTTTCTATCACACCGCCCCATTCTCCCGCTTTCCATCACCCTGCTTTATTCTCCCGCTTTCCATCACCCCGCCCAATTCTCCCTCTTTCCATCACCCCTCTCCATTCTCCCTCTTTCCATCACCCCGCCCCATTCTCCCTCTTTCCATCACCCCTCCCCATTCTCCCTCTTTCCATCACCCGGCACCATTCTCCCGCTTTCCATCACCCCGCACCATTCTACTGCTTTCCATCACCCCGCCCCATTCTACTGCTTTCCATCACCCCGTCCCATTCTCCTGCTTTCCATCACCCGCCCAATTTTCCCTCTTTCCATCACCCTGACCCATTCTCCCTCTTTCCATCACCCCGCCTCATTCTCCCCCAATCCATCACCCCTCCCCATTTTCACTCTTTCCATCACCCCGTCCCATTCTCCCGCTTTCCATCACCCCGCCCCATTCTCCCTCTTTCCATCACCCCGCCCCATTCTCCCTATTTCCATCACCCCGCCCCATTTTCACTCTTTCCATCACCCCGTCCCATTCTCCCGCTTTCCATCACCCCGCCCCATTCTCCCGCTTTCCATCACCCCGCTCCATTCTCCCGCTTTCCATCACCCCGCCCAATTCTCCCTATTTTTATCACCCCTCAACATTCTCCCTCTTCCATCACCCCGCCCCATTCTCCCGCTTTCCTTCACCCGCCCCATTCTCCCTCTTTCCATCACCCCGCCCCATTCTCCCTCTTTCTATCACCCCGCCCCATGCTCCCTGTTTCCATCACCCCGCCCCATTCTCCCTGTTTCCATCACCCCGCCCCATTCTCACGCTTTCCATCACCCCGCCCCATTCTCCCGCTATCCATCACCCCGCCCCGTTCTCCCGCTTTCTTTCACCCCGCCCCATTTTCCCGCTTTCCATCATCGCGCCCCGTTCTCCCGCCTTCCATCACCCCGCCCCGTTCTCCCGCTTTCCATCACCTCGCCCCGTTCTCCCGCTTTCCATCACCCCGCCCCGTTCTCCCGCTTTCCATCACCCAGCACCAGTCTCCCGCTCTCAATCACCCCGCCCCATTCACCCGTTTTCCATCACCCCTCCCCATTCTCCCTCTTTCCATCACCCGCTCCATTCTCCCGCTTTCCATCACCCCGCCCAATTCCCCCTCTTTTCATCACCCCTCTCCATTCTCCCTCTTTCTATCACCCGGCCCCATTCTCCTGCTTTCCATCACCCCGCCCCATTCTCCCTCTTTCCATTACCCTGCCCATTCTCCCGCTTTCCATCACCCCGCCCCATTCTCCCTCTTTCCACCACCTCGCCCCATTCTCCCTGTTTCCATCACCCCTCCCCATTCTCCCTCTTTCCATCACCCCGCCCCATTCTCCCGCTTTCCATCACCCCGCCCCATTCTCCCGCTTTCCATCACCCCACCCCATTCTCCCGCTTTCCATCACCCTGCCCCATTCTTCCGCTTTCCATCACCCCGCCTCATTCTCCCGATTTCTATCACCCGGCCCCAGTCTCCCGCTTTCCCTTACTTCGCCCCATTCTCCCGCTTTCCATCACCCCGCCCCTTTCTCCCACTTTTCATCACCCCGCCCCGTTCTCCCGCTTTCCATCACCTCGCCCCGTTCTACCGCTTTCCATCACCCCGCTTCGTTCTCTCGCTTTCCATCACCCCGCCCCATTCTCCCCCTTTCCTATCACCCCGCCCCAGTCTCCCGCTCTCAATCACCCCGCCCCATTCTCCCGTTTTCCATCACCCCTCCCCATTCTCCCTCTTTCCATCACCCCGCTCCATTCTCCCTCTTTCCATCACCCGTCCCTGTTCTCCCGATTTCAATCACCCCGCCCCATTCTCCCGCTTTCCATCACCCCGCCCCATTCTCCTCTTTCCATCACCCCGCCCCCATTCTCCCGCTTTCGATCACCCGCCCCATTCTCTTGCTTTCCATCACCCCGCCCCATTCTCCCGCTTTCCATCAGCCGCCCCGTTCTCCCACTTTTTATTACCCCGCCCCATTCTCCCGCTTCTCCGCTTTCCATCACCCCGCCCTATTCTCCCTCTTTCCATCACCCCGCCCCATTCTCCCGCTTTCCATCACCCCGCCCCGTTTTCCCTCTTTCCATCACTGCGCCACATTCTCCCCGCTTTCCATCACCCCGCCCCACTCTCCCGCTTTCCATCACCCAACCCCATTCTTCCTCTTTCCATAACCCCGCCCCATTCTCCCGCTTTCCATCACTCCGCCCCATTCTCCAGCTTTCCATCACCCCGCTCCATTCTCCCGCTTTCCATCACCCCCGCCCCATTCTCCCTCTTTCATTCACCCCGCCCCATTCTCCCTCTATCCATCACCCCGCCCCATTCTCCCGCTTTCCATCACCCTGTCCCATTCTCCTGCTTTTCATCACGTTGCCCCATTCTCTTGCTTTCCATCACCCCGCCCCATTCTCCCGCTTTCCATCACCCCGCCCCATTCTCCCGCTTTCTATCACACCGCCCCATTCTCCTGCTTTCCATCACCCCGCCCCATTCTCCCGCTTTCCATCACCCGCCCCAGTCTCCCGCTTTCCCTTACTTCGCCCCATTCTCCCGCTTTCCATCACCCCGCCCCATTCTCCCGCTTTCCATCACCCCGCCCCGTTCTCCCACTTTCCATTACCCCGCCCCGTTCTCCCGCTTTCTATCACCTCGCCCCGTTCTACCGCTTTCCATCACCCCGCTTCGTTCTCCCGCATTCCATCACCCCGCCCCATTCTCCCCCTTTCCATCACCCCGCCCCGTTCTCCCTCTTCTCATCACCCCGCCCCATTCTCCCTCTTTCCAACACCCCGCCCCATTCTCCTGCTTTCCATCACCCCGCCCCATTCTCCCTCTTTCCATCACCCCGCCCCAATCTCCCGCTTTCCATCACCTCGCCCCATTCTCCCTCTTTCCATCACCCCGCCCCATTCTCCCTCTTTCCATCACCGCGCCCCATTCTCCCGCCTTCCATCACCCTGCCCCATTCTCCCTCTTTCCATCACCCCGCTCCATTCTCCCGCTTTCCATCACCCCGCCCCATTCTCCCGCTTTCCATCACCCCGCCCCATTCTCCCTCTTTCCATCAGCCCGCCCCGTTCTCCCGCCTTCCATCACCCCGCCCCATTCTCCCTCTTTCCATCACCCCGCCCCATTCTCCCACTTTCCTTCACCCCGCCCCATTCTCACGCTTTCCATCACCCCGCTCTATTCTCCCGCTTTCCATCACCCCGCCCAATTCTCCCTCTTTCTATCACCCCTCCCCATTCTCCCTCTTTCCATCACCCCGCCCCATTCTCCCGCTTTCCATCACCCCGCCCCATTCTCCCGCTTTCCATCACCCCGCCCCATTCTCCTTCTTTCCATCACCCCGCCCCATTCTCCCGCTTTCCATCACCCCGCCCATTCTCTCGCTTTCCATCAACCCGCCCCTTTCTCCCTCTTTCCATCACCCCACCCCGTTCTCCCGCTTTCCATCACCCCGCCCCAGTCTCCTGCTCTCAATCACCCCTCCCCATTCTCCCGTTTTCCATCACCCCTCCCCATTCTCCCTCTTTCCATCACCCCGCCCCATTCTCCCTCTTTCCATCACCCGACCCTGGTCTCCCGCTTTCAATCACCCTGCCCCATTCTCCCGCTTTCCATCACCTCGCCCCATTCTCCCGCTTTCCATCACCCCGCCCCATTCTCCCGCTTTCCATCACCCCGCCCCATTCTCCCGCTTTCCATCACCCCGCCCTATTCTCCCTCTTTCCATCACCCCGCCCCATTCTCCCGCTTTCGATCACCCCGCCCCATTTTCCCTCTTTCCATCACCGCGCCACATTCTCCCGCTTTCCATCACCCCGCCCCACTCTCCCGCTTTCCATCACCCAGCCCCATTCTTCCTCTTTCCATAACCGCGCCCCATTCTCCCGCTTTCCATCACTCCGCCCATTTCTCCAACTTTCCATCACCCCGCTCCATTCTCCCGCTTTCCATCACCCCCGCCCCATTCTCCCTCTATCCATCACCCCGCCCCATTCTCCCGCTTTCCATCACCCTGTCCCATTCACCCGCTTTCCATCACCTTGCCCCATTCACTTGCTTTTCATCACCCCGCCCTATTCTCCCGCTTTCCATCACCCCGCCCCATTCTCCCGCTTTCTATCACCCCGCCCCATTCTCCCGCTTTCCATCACCCCGCCCCATTCTCCCGCTTTCCATCACCCCGCCCTGTTCTCCCTCTTTCCATCACCCCGCTCCATTCTCCCGCTTTCCATCACCCCGCCCCATTCTCCCGCTTTCCATCACCCCGCCCCATTCTCCCACGTCTGCTTCCTCAGGTACTGGTGAGTCTGCGCTCTCAGGTACTGGTGAGTCTGCGCTTTCAGGTACTGCGCCGGCTTCGGCCTCCCTCACCTTCACTCTTGACTCTGGGGCCTCTCGCTCCTTCTTTCGCGACTGCACCACATTCACGCCGCTTCGTCGGCTGTCGCGGTGTCCCTTTCCATCACCCCGCCCCATTCTCCCGCTCTCAATCACCCCGCCCCATTCTCCCGTTTTCCATCACCCCTCCCCATTCTCCCTCTTTCTATCACCCCGCCCCATTCTCCCTCTTTCCATCACCCTTCCCCATTCTCCCGCTTTCTATCACCCCGCCCCCATTCTCCCGCTTCCATCATCCCCCTCCATTCTCCCCCTTTCCATCACCCCGCCCAATTCTCCCTCTTTCCATCAACCCTCCCCATTCTCCCTCTTTCCATCACCCCGCCCTATTCTCCCGCTTTCCATCACCCCGTCCCATTCTCCCGCTTTCCATCACCCCGCCCCATTCTCCTGCTTTTCATCACCCCGCCCCATTCTCCCGCTTTCCATCACCCCGTCCCATTCTCCCTCTTTCCATCACCCCGCTCCATTCTCCCGCTTTCCATCACCCTGCCCTATTCTCCCTCTTTCCATCACCCCTCCCTATTCTCCCTCTTTCCATCACCCCGCCCTATTCTCCCGCTTTCCATCACCCCGCCCCATTCTCCCGCTTTCCATCACCCGCCCCATTCTCCCGCTTTCCATCACCCCGCCCCATTCTCCCGCTTTCCATCACCCCGCCCCATTCTCCCGCTTTGCATCACCCCGCCCCATTCTCCCGCTTTCCATCACCCCGCCCCATTCTCCCGCTTTCCATCACCCCTCCCCATTCTCCCTCTTTCCATCACCCCGCCCCATTCTCCTGCTTCCCATCACCCCGCCCCATTCTCCCGCTTTCCATCACCCCGCCCCATTCTCCCTCTTTCCATCACCCCGCCCCATTCTCCCGCTTTCCATCTCCCCACCCCATTCTCCTGCTTTCCATCACCCCGTCCCATTCTCCCGCCTCTTTCCATCACCCCGCCCCATTCTCCCGCTTTCCATCACCGCGCCCCATTCTCCCGCTTTCCATCACCCCGCCCCCATTCTCCCGCTTCCCATCACCCCGCCCCATTCTCCCACTTTCCATCACCCCGCCCCATTCTCCAGCATTCCATCACCGCGCCCCATTCTCCTGCTTTCCATCACCCCGCCCCATTCTCCCTCTTTCCATCACCCCGCCCCATTCTCCCTCTTTCCATCACCCCGCCCCATTCTCCCGCTTTCCATCACCCCGCCCCATTCTCCCGATTTCCATCACCCCGCCCCATTCTCCCGCTTTCCATCACCCCGCCCCATTCTCCCGGTTTCCATCACCCCGCCCCATTCTCCCGGTTTCCATCACCCTGCCCCATTCTCTCGCTTTCCATCACTCTGCCCCACTCTACCTCTTTCTATCACCCCGCCCCATTCTCCCTCTTTCCATCACCCCGCCCCATTCTCCCGATTTCCATCACCCCGCCCCATTCTCTCGCCTCTTTCCATCACCCCGCCCCATTCTCCCGCTTTCCATCACTCCGCCCCATTCTCCCGCTTTCCATCACCCCGCCCCATTCTCCCGCTTTCCATCACCCCGCCCCATTCTCCAACTTTCCATCACCCCGCCCCAATCTCCCGCTTTCCATCAACCCGACCCATTCTCCCGCTTTCCATCACCCCGCCCCATTCTCCCTCTTTCGATCACCCGCCCCATTCTCCCGCTTTCCTTCACCCCGCCCCATTCTTTCGCCTCTTTCCATCACCCCGCCCCATTCTCCCGCTTTCCATCACCCCGCCCCATTCTCTTGCTTTCCATCACCCCGCCCCATTCTCCAGCTTTCCATCACCCCGCCCCATTCTCCCTCTTTCCATCACCCTTCCCCATTCTCCCTCTATCCATCACCCCACCCAATTATCCCGCTTTCCATCACCCCGTCCCATTCTACCGCTTTCCATCACCCCGCCCCATTCTTTTGCGTTCCATCACCCCACCCCATCCTCCCCTCTTTCCATCACCCCGCACCATTCTCCCTCTTTCCATCACCCC
The DNA here is from genome assembly GCA_948144175.1 of Closterium sp. NIES-65. Classification (NCBI taxonomy): domain Eukaryota; kingdom Viridiplantae; phylum Streptophyta; class Zygnematophyceae; order Desmidiales; family Closteriaceae; genus Closterium; species Closterium sp. NIES-65. Next base: position 30,766 of record CANXME010001216.1, on the reverse strand, counting down.
GCCCCATTCTCCCGCTTTCCATCACCCCGCCCCATTCTCCCTCTTTCAAACACCCCGCCCCATTCTCTCGCTTTCCATCACCCCGCCCAGTTCTCCCGCTTTCCATCACCCCGCCCCATTTTCCCGCTTTCCATCACCCCGCCCCATTCTCCTGCTTTCCATCACCCCGCCCCATTCTCCCTCATTCCATCACCCCGCCCCATTCTCTCACTTTCCATCACCCCGCCCCATTCTCCCGCTTTTCATCACCCCGCCCCATTCTCCCGCTTTCCATCACCCCGTCCCATTCTCCCTCTTTCCATCACCCCGCTCCATTCTCCCGCTTTCCATCACCCCGCCCTATTCTCCCTCTTTCCATCACCCCTCCCTATTCTCCCTCTTTCCATCACCCCGCCCTATTCTCCCGCTTTCCATCACCCCGCCCCATTCTCCCGCTTTCCATCAACCCGCCCCATTCTTCCGCTTTCCATCACCCCGCCCCATTCTCCCGGTTTCCATCACCCGGCCCCATTCTCCCGCTTTCCATCACCCCGCCCCATTCTCCCTCTTTCCATCACCCCGCCCCGTTCTCCCGCTTTCCATCACCCTGCTCCGTTCTCCCGCTTTCCATCACCCCGACCCATTCTCCCCCTTTCCATCAACCCGCCACATTCTCCCGCTTTCCATCACCGCGCCCCATTCTCCCTCTTTCCATCACCCCGCCCCGTTCTCCCGCTTACCATCACCCCGCCCCATTCTCCCGCTTTCCATCACCCCGCCCCATTCTCCCTCTTTCCATCACCCCGCCCCATTCTCCCTGTTTCCATCACCCCGCCCCCTTCTCCCGATTTCCATCACCCCTCCCCATTCTCCCGCTTTCCATCACCCCGCCCCATTCTCCCGCTTTCCATCACTCCACCCCATTCTCCCGCTTTTCATCACCCCGCCCCATTCTCCCGCTTTCCATCACCCTGCCCATTCTCCCGCTTCCCATCACCCCGGCCCATTCTCCCGCTTTCCATCACCCCGCCCCATTCTCCCGCTTTCCATCACCCCGCCCCATTCTCCCTCCTTCCATCACCCCGCCTCATTCTCCCGCTTTCCATCACCCCGCCCCATTCTCCCACTTTCCATCACCCAGCCACATTCTCCCACTTTCCATCAGCCCGCCCCATTCTCCCTCCTTCCATCGCCCTGCCCCATTCTCCCTCCTTCCATCATCCCGCCCCATTCTCGCTCCTTCCATCACCTCGCCCCATTTTCCCGCTTTCTATCAGCCCGCCCCATTCCACCGCTTTCCATCACCCCGCCCCATTCTCTAGCTTTCCATAACCCGCCCCATCCTCCTGCTTCCCATCACCCCGCCCCATTCTCCCTCTTTCCATCACCCCACCCCATTCTCCCGCTTTCCATCACCCCACCCCATATTCCCGCTTTCCATCACCCCGCCCCATTCTCCAGCTTTCCATCAGCCGCCCCATTCTCCCGCTTTCCATCACCCCGCACCATTCTCCCGCTTTTCATTACCTCGCCCCATTCTCCCGATTCCCATCAACCCGCCCCATTCTCCCGCTTTCTATCACCCGTCCCCATTCTCCCTCTTTCCATCACCCCGCCCCATTCTCCCGCTTTCCATCACCCCGCCCCATTCTACCACTTTCCATCACCTCGCCCCTTTCTCCCGCTTTCCATCACCCTGCCCCATTCTCCCGCTTTCCATCAACCTGCCCCATTCTCCCGCTTTCCATCACCCTGCCCGATTCTCCCTCCTTCCATCACCCCACCCCATTCTCCCGCTTTCCATCACCCCGCCTTATTCTCCTGCTCTCCATCACCCCGCACCATTCGCCCGCTTTCCATCACCCCTCCCCATTCTCCTGCTTTCCATCACCCCGCCCCATTCTCCCTCCTTCCATGACCCCGCCCCATTCTCCCTCCATCCATCACCCCACCCTATTCTCCCAATTTCCATCACCCCACCCCATTCTCCCGCTTTCCATCACCCCGCCTTACTCTCCCGCTTTCCATCACCTCGCCCCATTCTCCCGCTTTCCATCACCCCGCCCCATTCTCCGCTTTCCATCACACGCCCATTCTCCCGCTTTCCATCACCCCGCACCATTCTCCCGCTTTTCATTACCTCGCCCCATTTTCCCGCTTCCCATCATCTCGCCCCATTCTCCCGCTTTTCATCACCCTGCCCCATTCTCCCTCCTTCCATCACCCCACCCCATTCTCCCGCTTTCCATCACCTCGCCCCATTCTCCCGCTTTCCATCACCCCGACCCATTCTCCCGCTTTCCATCACCCCGCCCCATTCTCCTGCTTTCCATCACCTGCCCCATTCTCCCGCTTTCCATCACCCCACCCCAGTCTCCCGCTTTCCATCACCCCACCCTATTCTCCCGCTTTCCATCACCCCGCCCCATTCTCCCGCTTTCCATCACCCCACCCCATTCTCCCGCTTTCCATCACCCCGCCCCATTCTCCCGCTTTCCTTCACCCCTCCCCATTCTCCCGCTTTCAATCACCCCGCCCCATTCTCCCGCTTTCAATCACCCCACCCCATTCTCCCGCTTTCCATCACTCCGCCCCATTCTCCCTCCTTCCATCACCCCGCCCCATTCTCCCGCTTTCCATCACCCCGACCCATTCTCCCACTTTCCATCACCCCGCCCAATTCTCTCGATTTCCGTCACCCTGCCCCATTCTCCCTCTTTTCGTCACCCCGACCCATTCTCCCGCTTTCCATCATCCAGCCCCATTCCCCCGCTTTCCATCACCCCGCCCTATTCTCCCTCTTTCCATCACCCCGCCCCATTCTCCCTCCTTCTATCACCCCGCCCCATTCTACCGCTTTCCATCACCCCACCACATTCTTCCACTTTCCATCACCCCGCCCCATTCTCCCTCCTTCCATCACCCCGCCCCATTCCCCCGCTTTCCATCACCCCGCCCCATTCTCCCGCATTCCATCACCCCGCCCCATTCTCCCTCCTTCCATAACCCCTGCCCCATTCTCCCGCTTTCCATCACCCCACCCCATTCTTCCGCATTCCATCACCCCGCCCCATTCTCCCGCTTTCCATCACCTCGCCCCATTCTCCCGCATTCCATCACCCCGCCCCATTCTCCCGGTTTCCATCACCCCGCCCCCTTCTCCCTCCTTCCATCACCCTGCCCCATTCTCCCTCCTTCCATCACCCCGCCCCTTTCTCCCGCTTTCCATCAGCCTGCCCCATTCTCCCGCTTTCCATCACCCCGCCCCATTCTCCCGCGTTCCATCTCCCCGCCCCATTCTCCCGGTTTCCATAACCCCGCCCCCTTCTCCCTCCTTCCATCACCCCGCCCCATTCTCCCTCCTTCCATCATCCCGCCCCTTTCTCCCGCTTTCCATCAGCCCGCCCCATTCTCCCGCTTTCCATCACCCAGCCCCATTCTCCCGCTCTCCATCACCCCGCCCCGTTCTCCCGCTTTCCATAACCCCGCCCCATTCTCACGCTTTCCATCACCCCGCCCCATTCACCCGCTTTCCATCACCCCGCCCCATTCCGCTCCTCTCCGTCACCCCGCCCCATTCTCCCGCTTTCCATCACCTCGCCCCATTCTCACGCTCTCCATCACCCCGCCCAATTCACCCGCTTTCCATCACCCCGCCCCATTCTCACGCTTTCCATCACCCCACCCCACTCCCGCTTTCCATCACCCCGCCCCATTCTCCCGCTTTCCATCACCCAGCCCCATTCTCCCGCTCTCCATCACCCCGCCCCGTTCTCCCGCTTTCCATAACCCCGCCCCATTCTCACGCTTTCCATCACCCCGCCCCATTCACCCGCTTTCCATCACCCCGCCCCATTCCGCTCCTCTCCGTCACCCCGCCCCATTCTCCCGCTTTCCATCACCTCGCCCCATTCTCACGCTCTCCATCACCCCGCCCAATTCACCCGCTTTCCATCACCCCGCCCCATTCTCACGCTTTCCATCACCCCACCCCACTCCCGCTTTCCATCACCCCGCCCCATTCTCCCGCTTTCCATCACCTCGCCCCATTCTCACGCTTTCCATCACCCCGCCCCATTCTCCCGCTTTCCATCACCCCGCCCCATTCTCCCTCCTTCCATCACCCCGCCTCATTCTCCCTCCTTCCATCACCCCGCCCCATTCTCCCGCTTTCCATCACCCCGCCCCATTCTCCCGCTTCCCATCACCCCGCCCCATTCTCCCGCTTTCCATCACCCCGCCCCATTCTCCCGCATTCCATCACCCCGCCCCATTCTCCCGCTTTCCATAACCCCGCCCTATTCTCCTGCTTACCATCACCCCGCCATATTCTCCCACTTTCCATCACCCCGCCCCATTCTCCCTCCTTCCATCACCCGCCCCATTCTCCCTCCTTCCATCATCCCACCCCATTCTCCCTCCTTCCATCACCCCGCCCCATTCTCCCGCTTTCCATCACCACGCCTCATTCTCCCGCTTTCCATCACCCCGCCCCATACTCCCGCTTTCCATCACCCCGCCCCATTCTCCCGCTTTCCATCACCCCGCCCCATTCTCCCGCTTTCCATCACCCCGCCCCTTTCTCCCGCTTTCCATCACCCCGCCCCATTCTCTCGCTTTCCATCACCCCGCCCCATTCTCCCGCTTTCCATCACACCGCCCCATTCTCCTGCTTTCCATCACCCCTCTCCGTTCTCCCTCTTTCCATCACCCCGCCCCATTCGCCCTCTTTTCCATCACCCCTCCCCATTCTCCCTCTTTCCATCACCCCGCCCCATTCTCCCTCTTTCCATCACCTCGCCCCATCCTCCCTCTTTCCATCACCCCGCACCATTCTCCCGCTTTCCATCACCCCGCACCATTCTCCCGCTTTCCATCACCGCACCCCATTCTACTGCTTTCCATCACACCGTCCCATTCTCCCGCTTTCCATCACCCCGCCCAATTTTCCCTCTTTCCATCACCCCGACCCATTCTCCCTCTTTCCATCACCCCGCCCCATTCTCCCCCAATCCATCACCCCTACCCATTTTCACTCTTTCCATCACCCCGTCCCATTCTCCCGCTTTCCATCAACCCGCCCCATTCTCCCTCTTTCCATCACCCCGCCCCATTCTCCCTCCTTCCATCACCCCGCCCCATTCCCCCGCTTTCCATCACCCCGCCCCATTCTCCCGCATTCCATCACCCCGCCCCATTCTCCCTCCTTCCATCACCCCGCCCCATTCTCCCGCTTTCCATCACCCCACCCCATTCTTCCGCATTCCATCACCCCGCCCCATTCTCCCGCTTTCCATCACCTCGCCCCATTCTCCCGCATTCCATCACCCCGCCCCATTCTCCCGGTTTCCATCACCCCGCCCCCTTCTCCCTCCTTCCATCACCCTGCCCCATTCTCCCTCCTTCCATCACCCCGCCCCTTTCTCCCGCTTTCAATCAGCCTGCCCCATTCTCCCGCTTTCCATCACCCCGCCCCATTCTCCTGCGTTCCATCTCCCCGCCCCATTCTCCCGGTTTCCATAACCCCACCCCCTTCTCCCTCCTTCCATCACCCCGCCCCCTTCTCCCTCCTTCCATCACCCCGCCCTATTCTCCCGCTTTCCATCACCCCGCCCCATTCTCCCGCTTCCCATCACCCCGCCCCATTCTCCCGCTTTCCATCACCCCGCCCCATTCTCCCGCATTCCATCACCCCGCCCCATTCTCCCGCTTTCCATAACCCCGCCCCATTCTCCTGCTTACCATCACCCCGCCATATTCTCCCACTTTCCATCACCCCGCCCCATTCTCCCTCCTTCCATCACCCGCCCCATTCTCCCTCCTTCCATCATCCCACCCCATTCTCCCTCCTTCCATCACCCCGCCCCATTCTCCCGCTTTCCATCACCACGCCTCATTCTCCCGCTTTCCATCACCCCGCCCCATACTCCCGCTTTCCATCACCCCGCCCCATTCTCCCGCTTTCCATCACCCCGCCCCATTCTCCCGCTTTCCATCACCCCGCCCCTTTCTCCCGCTTTCCATCACCCCGCCCCATTCTCTCGCTTTCCATCACCCCGCCCCATTCTCCCGCTTTCCATCACACCGCCCCATTCTCCTGCTTTCCATCACCCCTCTCCGTTCTCCCTCTTTCCATCACCACGCCCCATTCGCCCTCTTTCCATCACCCCTCCCCATTCTCCCTCTTTCCATCACCCTGCCCCATTCTCCCTCTTTCCATCACCTCGCCCCATCCTCCCTCTTTCCATCACCCCGCACCATTCTCCCGCTTTCCATCACCCCGCACCATTCTCCCGCTTTCCATCACCGCGCCCCATTCTACTGCTTTCCATCACCCCGTCCCATTCTCCCGCTTTCCATCACCCCGCCCAATTTTCCCTCTTTCCATCACCCCGACCCATTCTCCCTCTTTCCATCACCCCGCCCCATTCTCCCCCAATCCATCACCCCTCCCCATTTTCACTCTTTCCATCTCCCCGTCCCATTCTCCCGCTTTCCATCAACCCGCCCCATTCTCCCTCTTTCCATCACCCCGCCCCATTCTCCCTCCTTCCATCACCCCGCCCCATTCCCCCGCTTTCCATCACCCCGCCCCATTCTCCCGCATTCCATCACCCCGCCCCATTCTCCCTCCTTCCATCACCCCGCCCCATTCTCCCGCTTTCCATCACCCCACCCCATTCTTCCGCATTCCATCACCCCGCCCCATTCTCCCGCTTTCCATCACCTCGCCCCATTCTCCCGCATTCCATCACCCCGCCCCATTCTCCCGGTTTCCATCACCCCGCCCCCTTCTCCCTCCTTCCATCACCCTGCCCCATTCTCCCTCCTTCCATCACCCCGCCCCTTTCTCCCGCTTTCCATCAGCCTGCCCCATTCTCCCGCTTTCCATCACCCCGCCCCATTCTCTTGCGTTCCATCTCCCCGCCCCATTCTCCCGGTTTCCATAACCCCGCCCCCTTCTCCCTCCTTCCATCACCCCGCCCCATTCTCCCTCCTTCCATCATCCCGCCCCTTTCTCCCGCTTTCCATCAGCCCGCCCCATTCTCCCGCTTTCCATCACCCAGCCCCATTCTCCCGCTCTCCATCACCCCGCCCCGTTCTCCCGCTTTCCATAACCCCGCCCCATTCTCACGCTTTCCATCACCCCGCCCCATTCACCCGCTTTCCCATCACCCCGCCCCATTCCGCTCCTCTCCGTCACCCCGCCCCATTCTCCCGCTTTCCATCACCTCGCCCCATTCTCACGCTCTCCATCACCTCCGCCCAATTCACCCGCTTTCCATCACCCCGCCCCATTCTCACGCTTTCCATCACCCCACCCCACTCCCGCTTTCCATCACCCCGCCCCATTCTCCCGCTTTCCATCACCTCGCCCCATTCTCACGCTTTCCATCACCCCGCCCCATTCTCCCGCTTTCCATCACCCCGCCCCATTCTCCCTCCTTCCATCACCCCGCCTCATTCTCCCTCCTTCCATCACCCCGCCCCATTCTCCCGCTTTCCATCACCCCGCCCCATTCTCCCGCTTCCCATCACCCCGCCCCATTCTCCCGCTTTCCATCACCCCGCCCCATTCTCCCGCATTCCATCACCCCGCCCCATTCTCCCGCTTTCCATAACCCTGCCCCATTCTCCTGCTTTCCATCACCCCGCCATATTCTCCCACTTTCCATCACCCCGCCCCATTCTCCCTCCTTCCATCACCCGCCCCATTCTCCCTCCTTCCATCACCCCACCCCATTCTCCCTCTTTCCATCACCCCGCCCCATTCTCCCGCTTTCCATCACCACGCCTCATTCTCCCGCTTTCCATCACCCCGCCCCATACTCCCGCTTTCCATCACCCCGCCCCATTCTCCCGCTTTCCATCACCCCGCCCCATTCTCCCGCTTTCCATCACCCCGCCCCTTTCTCCCGCTTTCCATCACCCCGCCCCATTCTCTCGCTTTCCATCACCCCGCCCCATTCTCCCGCTTTCCATCACACCGCCCCATTCTCCTGCTTTCCATCACCCCTCTCCGTTCTCCCTCTTTCCATCACCCCGCCCCATTCGCCCTCTTTCCATCACCCCTCCCCATTCTCCCTCTTTCCATCACCCCGCCCCATTCTCCCTCTTTCCATCACCTCGCCCCATCCTCCCTCTTTCCATCACCCCGCACCATTCTCCCGCTTTCCATCACCCCGCACCATTCTCCCGCTTTCCATCACCGCGCCCCATTCTACTGCTTTCCATCACCCCGTCCCATTCTCCCGCTTTCCATCACCCCGCCCAATTTTCCCTCTTTCCATCACCCCGACCCATTCTCCCTCTTTCCATCACCCCGCCCCATTTTCCCCCAATCCATCACCCCTCCCCATTTTCACTCTTTCCATCACCCCGTCCCATTCTCCCGCTTTCCATCACCCCGCCCCATTCTCCCTTTTTCCATCACCCCGCCCCATTCTCCCCCAATCCATCACCCCGCCCCATTTTCACTCTTTCCATCACCCCGTCCCATTCTCCCGCTTTCCATCACCCCGCCCCATTCTCCCGCTTTCCATCACCCCGCTCCATTCTCCCGCGTTCCAACACCCCACCCAATTCTCCCTCTTTCCATCACCCCTCCCCATTCTCCCTCTTTCCATCACCCAGCCCCATTCTCCCGCGTTCCATCACCCCGCCCCATTCTCCCTCTTTCCATCATCGCGCCCCATTCTCCCTCTTTCCATCACCCCGCCCCATTCTCCCGCTTTCCATCATCCCGCCCCATGCTCCCGCTTTCCATCACCCCGCCCCATTCTCTCGCTTTCCATCACCACGCCCCATTCTCCCGCTTTCCATCACCCCGCCCCATTCTCCCGCTTTCCATCACTCTGCCCCATTCTCCCGCTTTCCATCACCCCGCCCCATTCTCCCGCTTTCCATCATTCCGCCCCATTCTTCTCCTTCCATCACCCCGCCTCATTCTACCTCCTTCCATCACCCCGCCCCATTCTCCCGCTTTCCATCACCCCGCCCCATTCTCCCGCTTTCCATCACCCCGCCCCATTCTCCCGCTTTCCATCACCACGCCCCATTCTCCCGCTTTCCATCACCCCGCCCCATTCTCCCTCCTTCCATCACCCTGCCCCATTCTCCCGCTTTCCGTCACCCCGCCCCATTCTCCCGCTTTCCATCACCTCGCCCCATTCTTATGCTTTCCATCAACCCGCCCCATTCTCCCGCTTTTCAATCACCCCGCCCCATTCACTCGCATTCCATAACCCGCCCCATTCTCCCGCTTTCCATCACCCCGCCCCGTTCTCCCGCTTTCCATCTCCCCGCCCCATCCTCCCGCTTTTCATCACCCCGCCCCATTCTCCCGCTTTCCAACATCCCGCCCCGTTCTCCCACTTTCCATCACCCCGCCCCATTCTCCCGCTTTCCATCACCCCGCCCCATTCTCCCGCTTTCCATCACTCCGCCCCATTCTCCCGCTTTCCATCACCCCGCCCCATTCTCCCGCTTTCCATCAACCCGCCCCATTCTCCCTCCTTCCATCACCCCGCCTCATTCTCCCTCCTTCCATCACCCCGCCCCATTCTCCCGCTTTCCATCACCCCGCCCCATTCTCCTGCTTTCCATCACCCAGCCCCATTCTCGCGCTTTCCATCACCCCGCCCCATTTTCCCGCTTTCCATCACCCTGCCCCAATCTCCTGCTTTCCATCATCCCGCCCTATTCTCCCTCCTTCCATCACCCCGCCCCATTCTCCCGCTTTCCATCACCCCGCCCCATTCTCCCGCTTTCCATAACCCCGCCCCATTCTCCCTCCTTTCATCACCCGCCCCATTCTCCCTCCTTCCATCACCCCGCCCCATTCTCCCTCCTTCCATCGCCCCGCCCCATTCTCCCACTTTCCATCGGCCCGCCCCATTCTCCCGCTTTCCATCACCCCGCCTCATTCTCCCGCTTTCCATCACCCCGCCCCATTCTCCCGCTTTCCATCACCCTGCCCCATTCTCCCGCTTTCCATCAGCCCACCCCATTCTCCCGCTTTCCATCACCCCGCCCCATTCTCCCGCTTTCCATCACCCTGCCCCATTCTCCCTCCTTCCATCACCGCGCCTCATTCTACCTCCTTCCATCACCCCTGTTATAGTCGAAGTAGGCTCCAATGTGCCTAAAACGAAAGATAGAGTGCACAGTCGGATTTCTGCACAGCGGCGTCAAACGTTCATAGCGTTTTGGTCACAGCTTCAAATGACTTGATTCAACTTGGATCTGGAGCGTCTTATTGTCGCCTATAATAGGCAATTTAGATCGCACGATTTGACCAAGTATTGACGACACAGGGTCGGTTTGAACGAACGGCACTATGGCAGCCACTATAGTCTTAGAACACAAGATAGGAAAAGTTAGGAAGAATTACGAGTTGGGAATAACTCCCAGCTCCTACAAACCCCAAGAGCCGAGGTACAGTGATGTGGAACAGTGCCACACTGTCCCCAACCATGAAGGGTCTCGAAACTACCCTTCACTAGGGCCTACACCAAGTGAAATGTTACACTACACAAAGTAATGTAACTATCTTCAATATCTTGAGGTGTACCCTTTTGGCGAGCTTTGAAATCACTTGTGGATTGACACCAAGGCTCGGCTCTTCATCACAAACTCATCCTTGAGTTCTTGATGGGTCTGCTGCACACACCTGCGACACATCGAACGTTCGACACAGGACAAAAGAGAAACCGCGCACGACAAAATAGAAACCGCGCGCGAGACACAAACGACCGCGTAACACGCGTCTAGCCATAACTCGCTATTGACTCGACACATACACTCGACATCATGACTCAACATTCACACACAATTATAAGCATTAAATATATATTATCCCATGCCCTCATGCCATTTCATAGACACACACACATGCACGCACACGGACAACAAGCCGAGTGCAAACCATAGGGTTGCACCAACAAACTCCCCCTCGGATTGTTGGCCTTAGGATATGTTGCTCTGTCAGTTCAGAGCCATCCCAGCCAGCTTGCAACACTTCCAATGCTGCTGCTCCACCAGCCTCTTGGTCATCATGTCAGCCGGCTGCCCCGTGGTCTTCACGTAAGCGCAACTCAACTTCACCCGCGGTTACCATGCTCCTCCTCCAATGCCACTTCACCCTCATGTGCTTCGTGAGTCCATGCAACACAGGGTTCTTAGAAAGAGCAATGGCACCCTGGCTGTCACAATATAGTGGGGTAGGTCCTTGCTGCTCCTCCCCCAATTCAGCCAACAAACGCCGCTGCCACACAATCTCCCGTACGGCACGGAAGAGTGCCATGTACTCGGACTCCACCGAGCTCAAAGCTTGGTCAACCTGCTTCTTGCTCTCCCAAGCAGTTGGGCCTCCACCAACACAGCATATGAAGCCTCCCACACTCTGCCACTACCATCATCAAACCCCTCTGGCTGCGCCATAAAAATCTCCTCCTCAAGGATGCCGTTGAGGAATGCCGTCATAATGTCCATTTGCTTCACCACCCATCCTTTGATGGCGGCTCCCGCGAATAGGGTTCGCAGCGTCCTCGGCTTCACCACAGGGGCAAACAGCTCCTTGAAGTCCACCTTCTCCTTCTGCTGGTACCCCTTGGCTACAAGCCTAGACTTGTAACGCTCGATCTTGCCGTCGGCATCCGACTTGATTTTGAAGAGCCACTTGGACGTTATCGCCGTACGCCCCTCCGGTAGCTCCACCAATTCAAACGTGTCACTCTCCTCGATGCACTTCAGCTCACTCTCCATGGCCTTCTTCCACTCCTCAGCATCACTACTCTCCAAAGCCTCCTTGAGAGTTGCTGGTTCTCCCGGCATCTCCACCGGAGAGAAGAACGCGAAGGCACACTCCTCGTAGTCACTCTCCTCATCGTCTCCGACCATCATTGCCGCTCCTGGCCAGGGCTGTCTTGCCTTGCTTTCCAAGTGCATCATAGGTCAGCCTATTAGGGGGTTGAATTCTCCTCTTCCCCCTTCCTTCCTCCTCAGCTGCAGGGACTTGAAGGCCTTGGCGTTGCTGCGGTGTGGCTCGATTCCGTGGAGCACTCGTGGTACGGGAAGGGAGTGACGGTGCACGTTCGCTCACTTGCTGCACCTCCTCCTCTTCTTCCTCTGCATCAGTGGCCTCCTCTCCCCCATTCACAAGGGAGGATTGCCTCGTGGTTGTTTTGCCGCTGCTCAGCTCCAAAGGCAGCTCCACATGCTCCAAACCGGAACTCTTCACCTCCCCAAACCGCACGCCTATCTCCGCCTCATTCTCCGCCTTCCAATCCTTGTACATGAAGTTCTCCATGAACTTGCAGTCCCTGCTCACCAAGAACTTCTTGGTGAATGGGTCCCAAAGAAGCCATCCCTTGCTGTTTTGAGCCATGCCCAAGTGCACGGCCCACACCGCCTTGGCACCAAGCTTGTTGTGCCGAAGATGCTTAGGCACAAGCGCCATGCACATGCACCCGAACACCCGAAGCATATCCACCTTTGGCTTCCTTCCTAGCCACTCCACATAGGGCACCCATTTGTCTGCTCCCACATGATTCAAGGCTCTGTTCTTGGCCACACATGCGCTCCGCACCGCATCAGGCCAGAAATAGTCGGGTAGCCCGGCTTCAATGAGCAACCCGCGTGCAGCCTCCGTGATTGTGCGGTTCGCTCGCTCAGCGATGCCGTTCATTGCAGGGGAGTATGGCATGGTGAGGGAGTGCCGAATACCATTCTTCTTCAGCCACAACCCAAACTCCTTGTTCAGGAACTCTCCCCCTCGATCGGTGCGGATTGACTTGACTAGACGGTCTTGTTGCCGCTCCACCATCGGGAACCAATCCGCCTTCAACGTTTCAGCCACGTCGCTCTTCTTGGCCAGCACGTACACCCAAGTCATACGGGTGTAGACGTCCACAATAGTGAGGAAGTACTCAGCTCCAGCAGCTCCAAGCTTCAGGGGGCCCACCACGTCCATCACCACCTCATCAAGTGGTGCCTTAGCCGTTGCCTCCGAACTAGAGAATGGGAAACGGGTGAACTTGGCTTGCATGCACGTCGGGCAGCCAAGTACCTCATCGGGCTCCCCCTTCACACGTATGCTGCTGCAAGATGGGCAGGGCCACATGCCCCATGCGCCGATGCAAGGTGAGCCAATCACACTCCCCCAGTAGCCGAAGTTGGATTCGAAAATGCCGCGCTCGCAATAGCGCCCCACATACTCTCTCCGTAGTCCTCCTCCGCTGTTGCCTCGGGGTTCTCCTCAGCCTTTTGCTGCTCCTTGGTTGCTGCACCACTCTCCTTAGGTTCACTAAACTTGCTGGTCCCTCCAAGATTGCACTTCTTGGACTCCTTCTCCTTAGCGCGACCGTCCGCGCAATCGCCGCTACCAACCGCTCCACCTTTAGTGCTGACGCTTGCTGCCACTTGCCTCTCCTTAGGCATTGGGACCACAGGGATCTGCCACATCTCGTTGTAGACATCTCCGTCCTCATGAAGGTCCCAAAGAATCCGATCGCCAAGCCTTGCGGTGTAGGTCTTGGCTCCCTTCGAGTTAGTGTCCATGCCGGCCTTTGCCAACCGCCGCACGGAAATCAGGTTCGCAGCAAGGCTGGGCACCCAAAGCACGTTCTTGAGGCCCACCATCTTCCCATCAGCACCCTTGAACATGGCCTTCCCCATGCCTTTTTACCTCTGCTCGCTGCCCCAAAGCCGATGTGACATGCTTCACCGATGACGGTTCAAGTTCGGTGAGCAAGTCCGGGCGAGGTGTCATGCTATAGGTAGCGCCACTGTCGATCACCCAATAGTCCAGGGGGTGTAGGGTCACCTTCCCTACAGCTGCTGGCTCCTCAAGGTCTTCATCCTTCTCTGGACCAGCCGGGTACTTGCGTCGACACGAAGTAGAATAGGCCCGGGTACCGATCGCCGCTCGGGTCCTTGTCGTTATCTTCGCTCTTCACATTTGCAGCACCGCCACGGCCTCCACGGCCTCTTCCTCTCCCTCCTCCTGCTCCTTTACCCTCTTGGCCTTGAGCAGGGGTCCATCCTTCAGGGAGTTTGAAGCAATCGCGCCACATATGTCCGCTCTTGCCGCAATAATGACATTCGCCGTCGAATCGACCGCGACCGCGTCCGTAGCTCTTGTCGTCGCTGCCGTAACTGCCGTTCCCGCGGCCTCCACTGAAGTTGCCGCCACCAGATCTTCCTCCCCCTCGTCCTCTGCCTCTTCCTCGGCCATATCCACGGCCGACGCTAGCTGCCCCAGCGCCATCCGCACTCGCCAACTCACGGCGGCGGAAGTCCTCTTGTAGGATCGCGCGCTTCACGCCTTCAAGCGAGAGACGGGGCAGGTCACGGTTCAAATTGATGATGAGCGAGGACCACGACTCGGTGAGTAAGGCCAGCAACTTGGTCTTCTTCTGGAGCTCACTGTAGTTCTAATCAGCTCCCTCTAGCCGCGTTAACAAGTCGAAGAATCTCTGCACCCCGTCTTCCACGGGTTCATCTTCCTCAATTCGTGGCGTCGCCATTTGCCGTTCCAACACCACAGCTACCGCCGCTGTTGCAGGAGCGTGTACACCCTTGAGAGCAGCCCATGCCTTTTGTCCTTTCTCTGGTTCATGCTGGAAAGGCTTGATGTGACGGATCTGGTTGCTCCCCGACGCTTGCCCAAGTAGAAGATAGCCTTGTGCGCTCTTCCGCACCCACAGGCTCTTCTCCGGGTCGTTCTCGGGACGCTTCTCCGTTCCTTCCATCACCTCCAGCAGGTCATAATGGTCGAACACGTTCTCCATTCTGAAGGACCATTCAGCAAAGTTGTCGCCGTTGAACTTGTCAAGTCCGAACGCTCTTGGTTCATCCCTAGAAGGTCCAAGAGTAGGTTGCACGGGCGCCACGGCTGAATCACGGGCTTGGCCTTGTGCTTGGGCATCTCCATTGCCACCAGCACCTCTGCCACCCCTTTCTCCAGGTCCAGTCATAGTCGTAGCTGCTCCAAGGGGCTCTGATACCACTTGTTATAGTCACAGTAGGCTTCAATGTGCCTAAAACTAAGGATAGAGTGCACAGTCGGATTTCTGCACAGCGGCTTTAAACGTTCATAGCGATCTGCTCACAACTCCAAATGACTTCATTCAACTTGGATCTGGAGCTCCCTAACGTCGCCTACAATAAGCAATTTAGATCGCACGATATCATCAAGATTTGACGACACAGCGACGGTTTGAACGAACAGCACTATGGCAGCAACATAGTCTTAGAATGCAACTTAGGAAGAGTTAGCAAGAGTTACGAGTTGGGAATGACTCCCAGCTCCTACAAACCCCAAGAGCCGAGGTACAGTGATGTGGAACAGTGCCACACTGTCCCCAACCACGAAGGATCTCGAAACTACCCTTCACTAGGGTCTACACCAACTGAAATGTTACACTACACGTTGTAATGTAACGAATCTTGATATCTTGAGGTGTACCCTTTTCGCGGACTTCGCGAACACTTGAATGTTGACACCAGGGCTCGGGTTCTTCATCACAAACTCATCCTTGAGTTCTTGATGGGTCTGCTGCACACACCTGCGACACGCCGAACGTTCGACAAGCGACAAAATAGAAACTGCGCACGACAAAATAGAAACCGCGCGGGACACACAAAATGACCGCGTTACACGCGACTAGCGATAACTCGCTATTGACTTGACACACACTCAATATCATGACCCATCATACACACACTATTGTAAGCATGAAATATATATTATCCCATGCCCTCATACCATTCCATGCACACACGCATGCACGCACACGGACAACAAGCCGAGTGCAAACCGTAGGTTGCACCAACAATTCTCCCGCTTTCCATCACCCCGCTCCATTGTCCCGCTTTCCACTACCCCGCCCAATTCTCCCTCTTTCCATCACCCCTCCCCATTCTCCCTCTTTCCATCACCCGGCCCCATTCTCCCGCTTTCCATCACCCGGCCCCATTCTCCCTCTTTCCATCACCCCGCCCCATTCTCCCGCTTTCTATCACCCCGCCCCATTTTCCCGCTTTCCATCACCCCTTTCCATTCTCCTGCTTTCCATCACCCCGCCCCATTCTCCCGCTTTCCATCATCCCGCCCCATTCTCCCTCTTTCCATCACCCCGCCCCATTCTCCCGCTTTCCATCACCCCGCCCCATTCTTCCGCTTTCCATCATCCCGCCCCATTCTCCCGCTTTCCATCACCCCGCCCCATTCTCCCGCTTTGCATCACCCCGCCCCATTCTCCCGCTTTCCATCACCCCACCCCATTCTTCCGCTTTCCATCACCCCTCCCCATTCTCCCTCTTTCCATCACCCCGCCCCATTCTCCTGCTTTCCATCACCCCGCCCAATTCTCCCGCTTTCCATCACCCCGCCCCATTCTCCCTCTTTCCATCACCCCGCCCCATTCTCCCGCTTTCCATCTCCCCACCCCATTCTCCTGCTTTCCATCACCCCGTCCCATTCTCCCGCCTCTTTCCATCACCCCGCCCCATTCTCCCGCTTTCCATCACCGCGCCCCATTCTCCCGCTTTCCATCACCCCGCCCCCATTCTCCCGCTTCCCATCACCCTGCCCCGTTCTCCCACTTTCCATCACCCCGCCCCATTCTCCCGCTTTCCATCACCGCGCCCCATTCTCCTGCTTTCCATCACCCCGCCCCATTCTCCCTCTTTCCATCACCCCGCCCCATTCTCCCTCTTTCCATCACCCTGCCCCATTCTCCCGCTTTCCATCACCCCGCCCCATTCTCCCGCTTTCCATCACCCCGCCCCATTCTCCCGCTTTCCATCACCCCGCCCCATTCTCCCGGTTTCCATCACCCCGCCCCATTCTCCCGGTTTCCATCACCCTGCCCCATTCTCTCGCTTTCCATCACTCTGCCCCATTCTACCTCTTTCTATCACCCCACCCCATTTTCCCTCTTTCCATGACCCCGCCCCATTCTCCCGATTTCCATCACCCCACCCCATTCTCCCTCTTTCCATCACCCCGCCCCATTCTCCCGCTTTCCATCACTCCGCCCCATTCTCCCGCTTTCCATCACCCCGCCCCATTCTCCCGCTTTCCATCACCCCGCCCCATTCTCCAACTTTCCATCACCCCGCCCCATTCTCCCGCTTTCCATCAACCCGACCCATTCTCCCGCTTTCCATCACCCCGCCCCATTCTCCCTCTTTCGATCACCCGCCCCATTCTCCCGCTTTCCTTCACCCCGCCCCATTCTTTTGCCTCTTTCCATCACCCCGCCCCATTCTCCCGCTTTCCATCACCCCGCCCCATTCTCCCGCTTTCCATCACCCCGCCCCATTCTCCAGCTTTCCATCACCCCGCCCCATTCTCCCTCTTTCCATCACCCTTCCCCATTCTCCCTCTATCCATCACCCCACCCAATTCTGCCGCTTTCCATCACCCCGTCCCATTCTCCCGCTTTCCATCACCTTGCCCCATTCTTTTGCGTTCCATCACCCCACCCCATCCTCCCCTCTTTCCATCATCCCGCCCCATTCTCCCGATTTCTATCACCCCGCCCCATTCTCCCTCTTTCCATCACCCCGCCCCATTCTCCCACTTTCCATCACCCCGCCCCATTCTCCCTCTTTCAATCATCCCGCCCCATTCTCTCGCTTTCCATCACCCCGCCCCGTTCTCCCGCTTTCCATCACCCCGCCACCTTTTCCCGCTTTCCATCACCCCGCCCCATTCTCCTGCTTTCCATCACCCCGCCCCATTCTCCCTCATTCCATCACCCCGCCCCATTCTCTCGCTTTCCATCACCCCGCCCCATTCTCCCGCTTTTCATCACCCCGCCCCATTCTCCCGCTTTCCATCACCCCGTCCCATTCTCCCTCTTTCCATCACCCCGCTCCATTCTCCCGCTTTCCATCACCCCGCCCTATTCTCCCTCTTTCCATCACCCCTCCCTATTCTCCCTCTTTCCATCACCCCGCCCTATTCTCCCGCTTTCCATCACCCCGCCCCATTCTCCCGCTTTCCATCACCCCGCCCCATTCTCCCGCTTTCCATCACCCCGCCCCATTCTCCCACTTTGCATCACTTCGCCCAATTCTCCCGCTTTCCATCACCCCGCCCCATTCTCCCGCTTTCCATCACCCCTCCCCATTCTCCCTCTTTCCATCACCCCGCCCCATTCTCCTGCTTCCCATCACCCCGCCCCATTCTCCCGCTTTCCATCACCCCGCCCCATTCTCCCTCTTTCCATCACCCCGCCCCATTCTCCCGCTTTCCATCTCCCCACCCCATTCTCCTGCTTTCCATCACCCCGTCCCATTCTCCCGCCTCTTTCCATCACCCCGCCCCATTCTCCCGCTTTCCATCACCGCGCCCCATTCTCCCGCTTTCCATCACCCCGCCCCCATTCTCCCGCTTCCCATCACCCCGCCCCGTTCTCCCACTTTTCATCACCCCGCCCCATTCTCTCGCCTCTTTCCATCACCCCGCCCCATTCTCCCGCTTTCCATCACTCCGCCCCATTCTCCCGCTTTCCATCACCCCGCCCCATTCTCCCGCTTTCCATCACCCCGCCCCATTCTCCAACTTTCCATCACCCCGCCCCATTCTCCCGCTTTCCATCAACCCGACCCATTCTCCCGCTTTCCATCACCCCGCCCCATTCTCCCTCTTTCGATCACCCGCCCCATTCTCCCGCTTTCCTTCACCCCGCCCCATTCTTTCGCCTCTTTCCATCACTCCCGCCCCATTCTCCCGCTTTCCATCACCCCGCCCCATTCTCCCGCTTTCCATCACCCCGCCCCATTCTCCCTCCTTCCATCACCCCGCCCCATTCTCCCGCTTTCCATCACCCCGCCCCATTCTCCCTCCTTCCATCACCCTGCCCAATTCTCCATCCTCCCATCACCCTGCCCCATTCTCCCGCTTTCCATCACCCGCCCCATTCTCCCTCTTTCTATCACCCCGCCCAATTCTCCCGCTTTCCATCACCCCGCCCCATTCCCCTGCTTTCCATCACCCCGCCCCATTCTCCCGCTTTCCATCACCCCGCCCCGTTCTCACGCTTTCGCACACCCCGCCCAATTCTCCCGCTTTCCATCACCCCGCCCCATTCTCCTGCTTTCCATCACCCCGCCCCATTCTCCCTCTTTCCATCACCCCGCCCCATTCTCCCTCCTTCCATCACCCCGCCCAATTCTCCGCTTCCCATAACCCCAGCCCCATCTCCCCCTTTCCATCACCCCGCCACATTCTCCCACTTTCCATCACCCTGCCCCATTCTCCCTCCTTCCATCACCCCGCCCCATTCTCCCTCCTTCCATCACCCCGCCCCATTCTCCCGCTTTCCATCTCCCCGCCCCATTCTCCCGCTTTTCATCACCCCGCCCCATTCTCCCGCTTTCCATCACCCCGTCCCATTCTCCCTCTTTCCATCACCCCGCTCCATTCTCCCGCTTTCCATCACCCCGCCCTATTCTCCCGCTTTCCATCACCCGCCCTATTCTCCCGCTTTCCATCACCCCGCCCCATTCTCCCTCCTTCCATCACCCCCCCCCCATTCTCCCGCTTTCCATCACCTCGCCCCATTCTCCCGCTTTCCATCACCCCGCCCCGTTTTCCCGCTTTCCATCACCCTGCCCTATTCTCCCGCTTTCCATCACCCCGCCCCATTCTCCCGCTTTCCATCACCCCGCCCAATTCTCCCGCTTTCCATCACCCCGCCCCATTCCCCTGCTTTCCATCACCCCGCCCCATTCTCCCGCTTTCCATCACCCCGCCCCGTTCTCACGCTTTCCATCACCCCGCCCAATTCTCCCGCTTTCCATCAGCCCGCCCCATTCTCCTGCTTTCCATCACCCCGCCCCATTCTCCCTCTTTCCATCACCCTGCCCCATTCTCCCTCCTTCCATCACCCCGCCCAATTCTGCGCTTCCCATAACCCCAGCCCCATCTCCCGCTTTCCATCACCCCGCCACATTCTCCCACTTTCCATCACCCCGCCCCATTCTCCCTCCTTCCATCACCCCGCCCCATTCTCCCTCCTTCCATCACCCCGCCCCATTCTCCCGCTTTCCATCTCCCCGCCCCATTCTCCCGCTTTCCATCACCCTGCCCCATTCTCCCGCTTTCCATCACCCCGCCCCATTCTTCCGCTTCCCATCATCCCGCCCCATTCCCCCGCTTTCCATCACCCCTCCCCATTCTCCCACTTTCCATCACCCCGCCCCATTCTTCTGCTTTCCATCACCCCGCCCCATTCTCGCGCTTTCCATCACCCCACACCATTCACCCGCTTTCCATCACCCGCCCCATCTCCCGCTTTCCATCACCCCGCCCCATTCTCCCGCTCTCCATCAACCCGCCCCAATCTCCCGCTTTTCATCACCCCGCCCCATTCTCCCGCTTTCCAACACCCCTCTGTCAGAACATTATAGCTTACTTATTTGTGTAGGCTATAGTGGGGTATCCCATAGGGGGTACAACCCAGCTAGGGTTTCCTATTTGTACTCACTTCGTTCATAGTTCACACATTCTCTCGTTCACTTCTTCACATGGAATCAGAGCAGGTTCCCCTGTGGGAACTGTGCTTCGGGCCCACCACCTAGAACTTTTTTTTCTGCCCTGGCGCCCGCCCTAGTGCCCGCCCTAGCGCCCGCCCTAGCGCCCGCCCTTTCGAGCCGCCCGTTCGCGCCGCCCGTTAGCGCCGCCCGTTAGCGCCGCCCGTGCGGCTGCCCCTTCGCGCCGCCCTTTGCGCAGCCCGTAGCGCCGCCCGTGCGGCCGCCCGTTAGCGCCGCCGGTGCGGCCGCCCGTAGCGCCCCCCGTGAGCCGCCGCCCGTAGCGCCGCCCGTGAGCCGCCGCCTGTCGCCACCCTTTAGCGCCGCCCGTGAGCGCCGCCCGTGACGCAGCCGCCCGTGAACCGCCGCCCGTGACGCCGCCGCCTGTGACGCCGCCGCCCGTCCCGTCGCCCCCCCCCCCCCCCGTGACGCCGCCGCCCGTCCCGCCGCCCGCCCGTCACGCCGCCTGCCCGTGAGCCGGCGCTGCCCGCGAACCGCCCACCCGTGGGCCTTCAGCCCGCCCGTGAGCTGCCGACGCCGCCCGTGAGCAGCCGACGCCGCCGCCGCCACCCGTGAGCCGCCGACGCCGCCGACGCCGCCCGTGAGCCGCCGATGCCGCTGCCGCTGCCGTCGCCCGTGAGCCGCCGACGCCGCCGCCGCCGCCCGTGAGCCGCCGTCGCCCGTGAGCCGCCGACGCCGCCGCCGCCGCCCGTGAGCCGCCCTGGCCGCCCGCCCAGCCGCCCGTGAGCTCCCCGCGCGCCGTCCCAGCCGCCCGTGAGCCGCCACCGAGCCGCCCCAGCCGCCCGTGCCGCCGCCCGAGCCGCCTGAGCCGCCCGAGCCGCCCGGGCCGCCCGCGCCGCCCTAGCCACCCGAGCCGCCCGAGCCGCCCTAGTCGCCCGAGCCGCCCGTGCCGCCCAAGCCGCCCGAGCCGCCCGAGCTGCCCGAGCCGCCAGAGGAGCTGCTCTCCTGCTCCTGTCGGGCTACTGCTGCTCCTGGGCTGTGTACCTGCGCCGCTGACCTACCCGACTCTTCCTGCCCGGTGAGACTGTCAGCTGCTGTCATGGCCACCCCCAATGTCCTAGCTTTTGACAGCTGAGGGTAGAGCCATTGACTTTGCAGTCTGGATTGAGGACCTGCAGCTGTACTTACTGTGTGATGCGGTCGATGAGGTCTCTCTCTTTGACTTTCTCTCTGGCGCTGTCCCTGCCCCTCCTCCTGATGCTGATTCCGCCGTTCGCTCCAAGTGGGCGACCCGCGATGCTGCTGCACGTCTTGCTGTGCGTCGCCACCTCCCTTCCTCCGAGCGTGCCCACTTTAGTCAGTGCAAGACCGCTCAGGCCTTGTACGACGCTGTAGTTGCACGCTACTCCTCCCCTTCCTCCGCTACGCTGAGCCGCCTCATGCTACCTTTCCTCTTCCCTGACCTCGCTGCCTTTCCCACTGTCGCTGACCTCATTACCCACCTCCGCGCTAGTGACGCTCGCTACCGCGCTGCCCTTCCTGCTGAGTTCCGCGCCGCCAACCCTCCTCCCATGCTACATCACTCTCTACTTTCTTGTCACCCGTCTCCCTGAGTCCCTCCGTGTCGTTAGGGACCAGTTTCTCTCTGTCTGTCCCACCACCCTCACTGTCGACCTCCTTGAGGAGTCCCTGCTAGCGGCTGAGAAGAGCATAGTCGCTGTAGGGGCCTCTCGGGGTGACCCTCGCACCCCCATCTTTGAGGGGTGTTCTCCTTCCCCCCTGCTGCCCTCTGTCGCCTCTGCCGCTGCGGCCGACCTCACTGGTTTTGAGTCGGTCGGTGCGGCGTCTGCCCCCAGCGGTAGACGCCGCTCTGGCAAGGGCAAGGGGGGCAAGGGAGCGGGTGGAGCTAGAGGGGGCAGTGGCGGAGGAGGTGGGGGTGGCGGGGGGAGTGGGGGTGGCGGTGGAGGTGGTGGCGGGAGTGGAGGTACTGGTGGAGGCGGTGGAGGCGGAGGTGGCGGCGGGGGCGGTAGCGGAGGAGGCGGGGGCGAGGGTACCAGTGGGGGCGGTGGCGGTGGAGACGTAGGCGGTGGTGGAGGCGGGAGTGGCGGTGGCGGCGAGGGTCGGAGTGTCTCGTCCCAGCGCAGCAGCTCTGGGGGTGGTCAGCGCCAGCAGCAACAGCAGCAGCAGCAGCAGCCGCAGCAACGCTCTCGCACCGTCCCCGCCCCTCAGCAGCTCCGTGAGTGGTACTTGCAGCGTCAGCGTGGTGGTGCGTTTGGTCCCTGCCCCTACGTTCTTCGCACCGGCGACCGTGCGGGGGAGAGGTGTGGAGGCACCCACACGGCCCGCCGCTGCTTTGGCCGCCTGACCGACGCTTGGCGTCAGCAGTTTCCGGAGGCCGCTGAGATCCCCCGCTGGGGGGAGCTGTCTAGGGCTGGTGTAGCCATTTATGATCTTGACTTTGATGCTATTCTTTCTGCTATGTATGTTGTGACTGGTAGTGATGAGGATGACTGTTACCGGTGTTTCCCGCCCGACCCGGGCATTGGTACTGCTGCGTCAGGTACTAGTGAGGCTGCTGCTCTAGGTGCCAGTGCGTCTGAGCTCTCAGGTACTGGTGAGTCTGCCCTCTCAGTTACTGTGTCGGCTTCGGCCTCTCACACCTTCACACTTGACTCTGGAGCGTCTCGCTCCTTCTTTCGGGACCGCACTACTCTCACGCCGCTGAGTCGGCCGGTTGCGGTGTCCCTGGCTGACCCCTCTGGGGGGCCTGTCCTGTCTCGCTTCTCCACGGTACTTCCGTGTCCGGCGGCCCCCTCTGGCACCCTGTCTGGTCTCTACCTCCCCTCGTTCTCGACGAACCTGGTGAGTGGTGCTGACCTACAGGATGCGGGTGTCCACCAGTTCACTCCTGCTCGTCAGCGGGTGACCCACTGCACGGAGGCTAGCACGGGACGTCACCTGGCTACGTTTACACGTCGGCCAGGGTCGAGCCTGTACACACTGACCACTGCTTCTCCTCCAGGTACTGAGTCTGGTACGGTCCCTTCGTCTGGTCAGGTGTTTGCAGCAGCGTCCAGGTCTGGTCCTGAGTCTTCCCCCTGTTCGTGTCGTCGTCTGTCTCACGAGACCCTCCTCTGGCACCACCGCCTTGGCCACCCCTCTCTGCTTCGGCTCAGAGGCATGGCCTCCCGTCTTCTTGTGTCTGGTCTCCCCCGGTGCCCTACCTCCCCTTCCTCAGGGCCCTGGCCCTGCCTGTGTCCCCTATGTCGAGGGGCGCCAGCGTGCTGCCCCTCACTCCTCCCAGTTTCCTCCGACAGAGGCCCCGCTGCAGACACTTCACATGGACGTGTGGGGGCCGGCCCGCGTCCTTGGACAGGGTCACGAGCGCTACTTCCTGCTAGTTGTTGACGACTACTCGCGTTACACCACAGTCTTCCCCTTGCGCAGCAAGGGTGAGGTTACTGAGGTGCTGATCGACTGGATCCGCGCAGCTCGTCTTCAGCTCAGGCAGAGCTTTGGCTCGGACTTTCCTGTGTTGCGTCTGCACTCTGACAGAGGCGGAGAGTTCTCCTGTGGCCTTCTTCGTGCCTACTGTTGAGCGCGAGGCATCCGCCAGTCCTTCACGCTTCCGGACTCCCCACAGCAAAATGGGATTGCTGAGCGCCGCATTGGCATGGTCATGGACGTCGCCCGTACGTCCATGATGCATGCGGCTGCCCCCCATTTTCTGTGGCCGTTTGCGGTCAGGTACGCAGCGCATCAGATCAACCTCCACCCCAGGGTCTCCAGGCCGGAGACCTCCCCAGCCCTGCTGTGGACGGGGAAGGTTGGCGATGCGTCGGCGTTCCGGGTCTGGGGATCTCGGGCGTTTGTCCGCGACTTGTCTGCGGACAAGCTGTCCCCTCGCGCTGCTCCCTGCGTCTTCCTGGGGTTCCCCCCCGACGCCCCTGGGTGGCAGTTCTACCACCCCACCTCTCGACGTGTTCTGTCCTCCCAGGACGTCACGTTCGACGAGTCGGTACCCTACTACCGCCTCTTCCCCTACCGCACTCCGTCCCTCCCCCCGCCCCCGCTTTTCCTGGTACCAGGTCCCCCCCCGGTAGACCCCCTCCCCCCTCAGGGTCCTGCCCCGTCAGGTGTGTCCCAGGTAGACGCGGTCGAGCCTGTCGAGGTCACTGGTGACTCTGGTGCTGCTGCGGGAGCTGAGCCTGGGGGTGCGGAGTCTGGGGGTGCTGAGCCTGGGGGTGCGGAGTCTGGGGGTGCGGAGTCTGGGGGTGCTGAGTCTGGGGGTGCTGAGCCTGGGGGTGCTGAGCGTGGGGGTGCTGAGCCTGGAGGTGCTGTGCCTGGGGGTGCTGTGCCTGGGACTGCTGTGCCTGGGAGTGCTGAGCCTGGGGGTGCTTCGTCTCGCCGGGAGCCACTCTCCCCACAGGAGCTGAGTGAGTGGTTTGCCAGGCGCTGGAGGCGTGCTGCTAGTGCTGGTGGTTCTTCGGCTGCTGAGGGCACTGCTGCCGCGCGTCCCGGCGGTGCTCGTCCTGTGGGTGCTGGAGCTGTTGGGTCTGCGAGTTCTCTTGGAGCTGGTGCTGCTGAGGGTGTTGGCGCTGAGCCTGCTGCTGGCGGTCCGACTGACAGTGCTCCTGGTGCTGCTGCTGGAGGTTCTGGAGCTTCTGGTGGTGCTGCTGGAGGTGCTACTGGAGTGGGTGCTCCTGCCGAGGGTGCTGGTGCTGTTCCTGCTGTTTCTAGGAGTCGCCGCGCGGCCCCGACCGTACTTCGTTCCGCTCCTGCAGCAGGTTCTTGGTCTTCCACTTTCTCCTCCTCCCTTAGAGGGTCCGCAGCCTGTCCGGTCACAGCCACAGCTACAGCCTGCCTCCCCTTTGCCTGCTCCTTCTCCCTACGCTGGTCCGACTGGAGGTCTTACTGAGCGTCGTGAGCCTGCGTCTCGTCCTGCGTCGCCTGTCCGTCCAGAGCGCGCTAGTGGTCGCGGTTCGCGTCAGCGTCCTCCTCCTGTCCCTGGCACGCACCGGATGTCTCTGCGTCCGTCCACTGCTCCTCTGCGTGCCCCTTTGCCTTCTCCTCCTGCTTCCTCTCTTCCTGCTCTTGCCGACCCGGAGTCGGACTCTCTTCGTGCTGCCAGTCCTACTGTCACGCGTCTCCTTGCTACTGCTGTCACTGACCCTTCCTTCGAGTCGTCTGCTGCGTCTGCCCTTGTCACTGAGCTTGTCGACTTTGCTGCGCGCTGTCGTCTAGACTACGCTGCCAGTCTTGTCGCTGAGTCTGAGTCTGCCTGTCCTCCGTCCGTCGGGGGTGAGTGTGCCCTCGGCACGGACGTCCTTGAGGACAGGCAGGAGGAGTTCCAGTGTCTGGCCGCCGCTTCACCCCATCTCGCGTCTGTACTGCTAGCCCCTGAGGGAGACCCGGATGCACCAGACATCCCGACTCCGCGCTCTTACGCGGAGGCGATAGAGGGTCCCTACTCCTCTCAGTGGCAGGCAGCTATGGACGCAGAGATGGCTTCCTGGAAGTCCACAGGCACCTACGTCGACGCTGTCCCCCCTCCTGGGGCGAACATCGTCAGTGGCATGTGGATTTTCAGGGTGAAGCGGCCGCCGGGTTCTCCGCCTGTCTTCAAGGCGCGTTACGTGGCTCGTGGCTTCAGTCAGCGGCAGGGGGTTGACTACTTTCAGACCTTCTCCCCCACCCCGAAGATGACCACTCTTCGGGTTCTGCTGCACGTTGCTGCTCACCGTGACTACGAGCTGCACTCTCTCGACTTCAGCACAGCTTTCTTGCAGGGCAGTCTGCACGAGGAGATCTGGCTGCGCCGCCCACCTGGCTTCACTGGGTCTTTCCCTCCTGGTACCCAGTGGAGTCTCCGGCGTCCAGTCTACGGTCTCCGCCAGGCGCCACGTGAGTGGCACGACACACTGAGGACTACGCTCGCGGCACTTGGGTTTGCTCCGTCTACTGCCGACCCGTCGCTGTTTCTGCGCACCGACACCTCTCTGCCGCCGTTCTACATCCTCGTGTACGTCGACGACTTGGTCTTTGCCACAGCTGACACTGCTGGACTCGCCTACGTGAAGTCCGAGCTGCAGAAGAGACACACGTGCACTGACCTGGGTGAACTGCGCAGCTACCTTGGCTTGCAGATCACCCGGGACAGAGCACGCCGCACCATTACCTTGACTCAGTCACACATGGTGCAGCAGGTCCTTCAGCGCTTTGGCTTCACGTACTCCTCGCCTCAGGCCACTCCTCTGCCTACTCGCCACTCGCTCTCAGCTCTGCCTTCGGATGAGTCCGTAGAGTCGAGTGGCCCGTATGCAGAGCTTGTTGGCTGCCTCATGTACCTGATGACCTGCACTCGACCTGACCTTGCATACCCTCTTAGCATTCTCGCACGCTATGTTGCTCCTGGGAGACACCGACCAGAGCACATGGCTGCAGCGAAGAGGGTGTTGCGCTACTTGTGCAGTACGTCGGGCATGGGGCTAGTGCTTGGAGGGCGCAGTCCTGTGGTCCTCACTGGGCACGCAGACGCTTCTTGGGCTGACGACCAGGCTACGCAGCGGTCGTCACAGGGTTACACCTTCAGCCTTGGTTCCGGCTCTGTTTCGTGGCGGGCTACCCGCTCGTCTTCTGTTCTCGGCTCCAGTTGTGAGGCTGAGATCTACGCTGGGGCTATGGCTGCACAGGAGTTACGCTGGCTCACCTACCTGCTGACCGACCTTGGAGAGCAGCCTCGTTCTCCTCCAGTCCTGTACGTAGACAACAAGGCCATGCTGGCCTTGTGTCGAGAGCAGAGACTGGAGCACAGGACAAAGCACATTGCTCTCCGCTACTTTCTTGCTCGTGAGCTACAGCAGCGTGGACAGTTGCGACTTGCGTACGTGGCCTCTGAGGCCAACACTGCTGATGTGTTCACCAAGGCACTTGCGCCTTGTGATCATCAGCGTTGCTGCACGCAGCTGGGTCTTGTGTCTGTCTTGCCTCACTTGCTCACTTCTTGACCTTCCTTGTACCGTCACATATATATAGTCTTGCTCTTGCTTGCTTGACTCTTGTATATCTCTATATATATGATCTTGCAGGTGAACTGGCCTTGTGGCCCTTGAACTTGTGCTCGGAATGTGTGGTGACTTTGTGATCCACCCTGAGCTTTGCTTTGCTTTGCTTGACTGGTCTTGTGACCCCTTGTTCTCCCCCACTTTGCCTATGGGGGTGTGTCAGAACATTATAGCTTACATATTTGTGTAGGCTATAGTGGGGTATCCCATAGGGGGTACAACCCAGCTACGGTTTCCTATTTGTACTCACTTCGTTCATAGTTCACACATTCTCTCGTTCACTTCTTCACACCCTCCCCATTCTCCCGCTTTCCATCACCCCGCCCTATTCTCCCGCTTTCCATCACCCCGCCCTATTCTCCCGCTTTCCATCACCCCGCCCCATTCTCCCTCCTTCCATCACCCCCCCCCATTCTCCCGCTTTCCATCACCTCGCCCCATTCTCCCGCTTTCCATCACCCCGCCCCGTTTTCCCTCTTTCCATCACCCCGCCCAATTCTCCCGCTTTCCATCACCCCGCCCCATTCTCCCGCTTTCCATCACCCCGCCCAATTCTCCCGCTTTCCATCACCCCGCCCCATTCCCCTGCTTTCCATCACCCCGCCCCATTCTCCCGCTTTCCATCACCCCGCCCCGTTCTCCACGCTTTCCATCACCCCGCCCAATTCTCCAGCTTTCCATCAGCCCGCCCCATTCTCCTGCTTTCCATCACCCTGCCCCATTCTCCCTCCTTCCATCACCCCGCCCAATTCTGCGCTTCCCATAACCCCAGCCTCATCTCCCGCTTTCCATCACCCCGCCACATTCTCCCAATTTCTATCACCCCGCCCCATTCTCCCTCCTTCCATCACCCCGCCCCATTCTCCCTCCTTCCATCACCCCGCCCCATTCTCCCGCTTTCCATCTCCCCGCCCCATTCTCCCGCTTTCCATCACCCTGCCCCATTCTCCCGCTTTCCATCACCCCGCCCCATTCTTCCGCTTCCCATCATCCCGCCCCATTCCCCCGCTTTCCATCACCCCTCCCCATTCTCCCACTTTCCATCACCCCCGCCCCATTCTTCTGCTTTCCATCACCCCGCCCTGTTCTCGCGCTTTCCATCACCCCACACCATTCACCCGTTTTCCATCACCCGCCCCATCTCCCGCTTTCCATCACCCCGCCCATTCTCCCGCTCTCCATCAACCCGCCCCATTCTCCCGCTTTTCATCACCCCGCCCCATTCTCCCGCTTTCCAACACCCCTCCCCATTCTCCCGCTTTCCATCACCCCGCCCCATTCTCCCGCTTTCCATCACCCCGCCCCATTGTCCCGCTTTCCATCACTCCGCCCCCATTCTCTCGCTTTCCATCACCCCACCCCATTCTCCCGCTTTCCATCACCCCGGCCCATTCTCCCTCCTTCCATCACCCTGCCTCATTCTCCCTCCTTCCATCACCCCGCCCCATGCTCCCGCTTTCCATCACCCCGCCCCATTCTCCCGCTTTCCATCACCCAGCCCCATTCTCCCGCTTTCCATCACCCCGCCCCATTTCCCGCTTTCCATCACCCCGCCCCGTTCTCCCGCTTTCCATCACCCTTCCCCAATCCCCCGCTTTCCATCACCCCGCCCCATTCTCCCTCCTTCCATCACCCCGCCCCATTCTCCCGCTTTCCATCACCCCGCCCCATTCTCCCGCTTTCCATCACCCCGCCCCATTTTCCCGCTTTCCATCACCCCGCCCCAATCTCCCGCTTTCCATCACCCTGCCCCAATCTTCCGCTTTCCATCACCCCGCCCCATTCTCCCTCTTTCCATCACCCCGCCCCATTCTCCCGCTTTCCATCACCCCGCCCCATTCTCCCGGTTTCCATCACCCCGCCCCATTCTCCCGCTTTCCATCACCCCGCCCCATTCTCCCGCTTTCCATCACCCCGCCCCATTCTCCCGCTTTCCATCACCCCGCCCCATTCTCCAGCTTTCCATCACCCCGCCCCATTCTCCCTCCTTCCATCACCCCGCCCCATTCTCCCGCTTTCTATCACCCCGCCCCATTCTCCCTCCTTCCATCACCCCGCCCCATTCTCCCTCCTTCCATCACCCCGCCCCATTCTCCCGCTTTCCATCACCCCGCCCCATTCTCCCGCTTTCCATCACCCCGCCACATTCTCCCGCTTTCCATCACCCCGCCCCATTCTCCTTCCTTCCATCACCCCGCCCCATTCTCCCTCCTTCCATCACCCCGCCCCATCCTCCCGCTTTCCATCAGCCCGCCCCATTCTCCCGCTTTCAATCACCCCGCCCCATTCTCCCGCTTTCCATCACCCCGCCCCATTCTCCCGCTTTCCATCACCCCTTCCCATTCTCCCGCTTTCCATCACCTCGCCCCCTTCTCCCTCCTTCCACCACCCCGCCCCATTCTCCCTCCTTCCATCACCCTGCCCCATTCTCCCGTTTTCCATCAGCCCGCCCCATTCTCCCGCTTTCCATCAACCCGCCCCTTTCTCCCGCTTTCCATCTCCCCGCCCCATTCTCCCGCTTTCCATCACCTAGCCCCATTCTCCCGCTTTCCATCACCCCGCCCCATCTTCGCGCTTTCCATCACCCTGCCCCAATCTCCCGCTTTCCATCACCCTGCCCCAATCTTCCGCTTTCCATCACCCCGCCCCATTCTCCCTCCTTCCATCACCCCGCCCCATTCTCCCGCTTTCCATCACCCCGCCCCATTCTCCCGCTTCCCATCACCCCGCCCCATTCTCCCGCTTTCCATCACCCCGCCCCATTCTCCCGCTTTCCATCACCCCGCCCCATTCTCCCTCTTTCCATCACCCCGCCCCATTCTCCCTCCTTCCATCACCCCGCCCCATTCTCCCGCTTTCCATCACCCCCCCCATTCTCCCTCCTTCCATCACCCGCCCCATTCTCCCTCCTTCCATCACCCGCCCCATTCTCCCGCTTTCCATCATCCCGCCCCATTCTCCCGCTTTCCATCACCCCGCCCCATTCTCCCCTTTCCATCACCCCGCCCCATTCTCCCTCTTTCCATCACCCCGCCCCATTCTCCCGCTTTCCATCACCCCGCCCCATTCTCCCGCTTTCCATCACCCTGCCCCATTCTCCCTCCCGCTTTCCATCACCCCGCCCCATTCTCCCGCTTCCATCACCCCGCCCCATTCTCCCCTTTCCATCACCCCGCCCCATTCTCCCGCTTTCCATCACCCCGCCCCATTCTCCC